>JAGSMP010002840.1:0-16054 GCA_029286625.1 Parnassius orleans
AAAAGATAAATTTCAATAAAAGCCCACCTACGTCGTGTATCCAAGTTAGTTCTAAAAACATCGCATAAAAGGCTCTCTTCAGCTAAAAAAAAACACCAAGACTAACAAAGAATTTCTTAAGCTAGTTGGCTTGATAAAATTAATATAACAGCATTGAAAGTTTCAGTATCATTCATACAAACCATATGTCACTAGTTTTAACAAGAATGACGAAATACGTATTCCTATTAAACAGCAAGACCTGTACGTGCCTTCACTCAGTAGTTTATATATCGAGGAAAAGTGAGCGTTTATAACAGCACCACGAAAGAAAGGTATCAAACGTACATTTCGTAAATAATCTAGCACTATTTCTATTTCAATACATACGATATGAACTTAATGGAGTAGAAATAGATAAAATTAAGAATGCGGGTATCACTACTACAATAAAATCTTATCTATCCTTAAATGAAAATGAATTCCAATGTACACGAGTTTGGGGCTGGTCAACTGCAGGAACAAGCAATACTAGTGGTGCGTTTTCCGCATCCATACCATTGAACATGATATTAGGATTTTTATAGAATCTGGGTGACAAACGAGCACACAGTCCACCTGATGGTAAGTGGTATGGCATTACACTAAACTGCTTCTTCACCAAAATAGGAAACTTTTATATAATTTTATTTGATATTCGATTTATATTATCTAAAATTTAGAAACTATAAAAATCATATATCGATGAACTGAAATAATATCTCTTTGCATACAACTAACGTATATAACTCACTTTCTGTTCTACCCAAGGTTAGCTAGTAGAGAATGCCATATAGCATTAATATCGCCTTTTGTACGAAATATTTGGCGCAATTATGAATAAAATAAATAAATAATGTGATATTAATACTGATTGAATAAAACAAGTTTACCATAAATAAATCTAAAACAAAGAAATTGAGGTAAAATAAACACGAGTGTTATTTTATTTTATGATTAGTCTATAGTAAACTTTTTTCACGTCAGTATGGCTACAGATATATATGTATTAAAGTGGTAGCACGAATGAGTCGGTTTGACCGTGGGACCACGCTCTCACCAATACCAGCGTGAAATAGCAACAATGCTATTGTGTTTCGCATGGTAAGTGTAGAGATCCGGAGACCCATTTTACTGGACTGAAACGAGGAATTCAATCTCTGTCCTTAGGGTGACAGCTCACCTCGATTTTGATTCTTAATCAAGGATAGATGTAGATGTCCATTGGCCACAGCATCCATTTGAAATCATGTGGATTGCGTGCTCATTTTAAAGTCACAATATATAAGCGCGACGCCGAGCGAAGCGCGGAGGTTCAGGTTCCTGGTGACCACAACGTACGAGCATACATTGGTACTTCTTAATGTCCTATCACTAGGTTAGCTTTTGTTAGGATAGAAGTCTTACCCGTCTTCCCCCTAGGAGGGGCTGTCATGGGATGGCCAGCCCCGGTTGGGCCGCGGATGTGTGCGAAAGCGTTCCCGTGGCCCTGCCAATATGCGGCAAAGGCTGAACACCATGGGGTTTTAATCGGTGCGAGTCGGTATGCATAGGCATTTCCACAAGTTAAAAAAAAGAACTCTTGGCTTGGCTGCTTCGGCTTAGTAGCCAAATGGAAGAGGTATAATTCATCCCCGTTTAAAAATACAACGTCAAATTTTTAACATTTAGGGGCCGTTTAAATGTAAATTGTTGACGTTAAACCAATGTAATAACTGATTAAGCATTATTAACTTTAGCAGGTCTAAACAGTTGCCGTTTCAGTTTAAAATCAATGAGGTATCAGCAAATAATACTTTATCATGGTTGCCTTGTAGGTGACAAATGAGCAAGACACTAACATAGGCAAAGCCACCCAGATACCTAGCCTAAAAGTAAAAATTACGAGTTTGGCGGAAACCTGACCGCAAACCAATTGTGTATGTTGTTTATAATATCATGTTATGAGTAGGTTTCGTCGTTTACAATTTTCAGTATTGAACGCCACCACAGTGACACTCCTGTGCGTGAGAGTTCAAGCGCCGGTGACATTGAGCAGGAGCGTGTAACGCTAGGTTGATACCGAACCGAAATGGAATATTATAGACTTGTGCCAAAGAAGATAGTTGGTATATGTTATATAATGTAGACTTATGTATTTAGGTAGTGAAAGATACGTTCAATTTTAAATCAACTTTTATTACATATTTTTACAGATGGGGAATATTAAAATTTCCGACAAAACAAAATATGCACGACAGTTAATGGTAATCTTAAATAATTAACCAATACTTAGTATTTCAGTACGCAATAATCAGTATTACCCTTTAAAAACTACTTACTATTATATATTTTTGGCTTTTTCGATTACTTTTATAATTTTTATTATTATTTCTTACAATTGCAAAAATTCGTAGCCGTATATATAATTTTTTTAGAAAATCCATAGGGAAGCATAGTTAGATAGATAGACAGATAGATAACACTTTATTGTACGTCAAAAAATAACATAAATATTAACAAAAAATGAGAAAAAGATATGTGGTACAATGGGTGGTCTTATCGTTAAGAGCGATCTCTTCAGACAACCTTTGGATGGACAGGATTAAAGAAAACAATAAAAATGTGTGTGGTTGGCGACAAAAATAACATTATTTTTATTTAAGCTATAAAATAGAAATATAGAATATAATAGAATATATATAAGTACTATAGATAAGATAAATAGATAAATACATATTAATATATATATATATATATATATATATATATATATATATATATATATAAGTACAAATATATACTTTAAAACTATTACATATAACATAAATGTGCCATGCATATAAACAAATATTGTAACTAAATAAAGGTAGACTAATTATATACAAATAAATAGGCATTATTTTTGTATAAAGCGCAGTCAGTCTGTGCTTGCGTGCGGTGCGTGAGATTAGAGAGAGGAGACGCGAACTACTACGCTACTACGTACTAGCCCTCGGCCAGGGCAGTCGGCGATGGCCCGTTCCACATCCCGCGCGTCTCTCAAGGCCCCCTCACACACCCAGACACCCACACATAGCCGCAAGCGATTTTACGTGCACCCATGCTTAAGTGTCGTTTCTTTTCGCGTAGTGTATATTTTCTTTGACGCCACTAAAATATTTTTGAAATCGATTGAGCACATTATGAAATATTAGTATATTTGAAACATGCGAAAAACTAAAGCAATATACATGTCAGACTAGGCTTTCAACGGGCACTTTTAAAGGACGTAGGTAGGACGCTAAAGTTTGCTGCTTGAGGCACTGTCAGGAGTTTTCACTGTGTGGTCAAAACATTATCATCAATATTATACACGTATCTAGATATCAGATCTAGATATCATATCTGAATAATAATACCGCTACCGTTAAAGTATTTTCGTTTTCTACGACATTTACGAACCTAAATGGATCTCTAATTAATATTTGTCTGTCTGTTTGTCAGTCCATCCGTATGTCACGGATCTCTAGCTCATAGACAAGTAGAGTTACAGACTGAATTTAGATATTTGGTGTGATTACCAGGAGGGTCTCATAAATGAAAAAGGAGCCGAATAAAATCTTTTCCTCCCATTGCATGAGGTTGTTATGAAGTATTGCTATAGCTCATGATCATACTTATAAGAGTGTGATATCCACCACCCCGTATAATCCCGTGGGTGTCGTAAGGGGAAAGAGGGAAACTGATGATGGGCAGCAGCATTTTCCTATTAAAAACCGAATATAACAAAAAACCTGCCGTTGCCACCTGCCAAAATCCTGACTATGAAGCAAAATATGGAAAAGGCCTATGTTTAGCAGTGGACTTTTGTTGGGCTATGACGATGAATGTTGCAACATTTTTATGTGGTAAAAAAGTCGGTGTACAGAAATACGAAGTTCTGTATTAGAATGCCAACATAAAGTTTACAACATACAAAGAATACAACCGTCAATAAAGATACTTTATGTTGACTAGTATTTTAGTAATATGCCAACAATACCCTTCAAATATACGAGTCTATTTTATGAACAATGCAATCCCTTTAATATTTATATTGTTTATTAAATAGACTGGTATTTTTGAGTTATGTTCAATAATGTTCAATCACATATCGCATACAAAACATGATCATATTTATAACAAATTTAATGATTGATTTTCTGTGGAAATATATTCTGCATTTTTATCGTATTAGTTATTTGTTCCCTTGTGAAGTGATACTTAATATATATGTGTTTCGATTTCTTAAGGTTAAAAAGATTATTAGCGATGTAAGTGCAGGTATTATTATCTTCATAGATAATTATAGGTTCATTATATATAAGCAAAATACAACTAAGGAATGACTTTGTCGGTATTGTTTCTTTCAAAGCTTCAAATAAAGCCATATATTCTGTTTTGTTGATAAGACGGCGACAGTGTATTGCTTTCGCATGTTCCATGAAATAGTACAATTATCAAACACTTTAAACAAATATTCGGTTGTACTTTCCTATGTGTTTCATCGCTTCCTAAATCAGAGTCAGCATATCCAATAACCATTTGATTAAAATTACATCTCCTACAATATGTTAAGATTAAATTTAAAGTTTATTTTTTGTATCTTAAAAGATGATTTAAATTTTTCCATAATACCTCCTTGCTTTTGCTTTGGTATATACTTAATATGTTTATAGCTGTTCGTCTCAAAATTCCTTCCTTTCTATGACGATAGAGCAATGTTATGCAAGGTTGGAATCAGGCCTCCTGCTATGCATCACTCAGTTCTGGAGCGTTACATTAAAATACATTTTGCATATATTACATTTTCCCGCCTTCTCGTGGCAGGGCGACTCGGGCGGCTTAGTAGTGCTTGGTCATCCACAGTGAACTAAGACGAAACCACATGGCTGGCTCAAGATGAAGAGCCGGCCTAACGTGGCAACTGAGAGTGGCCTTGGCGATCCCACTTCGGATGTGTATTGGTAGGCTGCGGCGGGAGGGGTTCTCCCCCTGCTGCCACAGCCGAGGTGAAGTTGCGGGGGAAGAGGAGTGTTGGCTTGACGAGACGCCAAGCGCCCTATCCTCTGCGACTCCGGTGGGGCCACACCGTTGACGAGGTGGTAGTGAGGCGAGAGGAGTAGAGTGACGGTATTGCGAGGCGCCGCTCCTCCGCGACCAAAATTGGCTGGTGGCGGCACCAGATACCCAGATTCGTTACAGGGGTCAGAAAACCAGTGATTCCAAAAGCTCATTTTCCTGGCTGCATGGCCTCCGCGCATTGGACTCAGAGGGTCCGTTACGTAGATAGGCTTGAGGCCGCGAAGGAAGGCGCGCCTTGTGTTCCGTACGCCTTATCTGAGAAAAAAGGGGAGGTAATCCTCTGCCAGAACCGCTATGAGTCTGCCGACGCTGGTGGGGTCACTGGGACTGCAGATGCATGCGAATGCGTTTCTGTGGCCCTGCCAATATGCGGCAAAATGGAACACCATGGGGTTTTAGTTGGTGCAGAGTCCGACATAAGCCGCTATTGCCCCGTAAAGCGGGTATGCATAGGCATTTTCCATGTAAAATAAAGTAAAAGGTATAAAATAAGGTTAAACTCTTGAACAAAAAGTAAGGAAAATAAGTTTTAATATTTAATAATCTTTTGAAATTAGATACGAATATTAGTGTTCAGTAAATTATTATACATCATGAATAATTGTTATACAATTTGCGGAGCCAACTACATGTTATTTATATGCTGTGAACGGTATTCTTCTGAAATATGTGTTTCATTATTCGAACTAAAGTTTATTACTATGATTTAATAGTAATCCCTACTACAATATTATAAATGCGAGTTTATTTTATTGCTTAGACATTTTTTGCATAAGGATAGTTTATGGGCCAGAAAGTGACATACTTTTATCCCGGAGAAATGTACGGTTTTTGTGGAATAATCTAAAGTGTAATTTTATAATTACTTATTTATGCCGACTTCAGTCTTGGTATAACTATGAACAAAAATATAACAGACAAAAATAAAAATGGACATTGGCATGGTTTTGAAAACAATGTCATTCCGTTCTCCAGGCGGACGCATAATTCGGAAAAATCATCAATCTATGGGGGACTTTTATAGGCTGTAATGGTATGGTCGTATTCTGAACTTGTCGCGAGCAAAGTCGCGGGCTAAAGCTAATAACAGTATAAAAGTAGGTATATCAAATGTCGATATTTATTTTATAAAATACATATTTTGCAATTCTAACATACATTACTTACCCATTATGCTCGTGAGGTACCGTTTCTCATTTACCGATTTGCTGCAAATGATTTAATATTGTTTGGACACTTACGAGTACATCAATAGTCGACGCTAGCTCAGCCATAGTTTAAGACGGATCCACTTCCAATTAATTAATTCTCGTCTTGCCTTTAATTCTTCACTACCAATCTTCTTACCCGGGCGGCCTTGAGGTTAATTTATGATGTCAAAATTTTCTGAACAAAAGCGATTGAACCAATAACGCACACCTCATTCGCTAGTAGGTACTGCTAAGTCTGTAGTAAACGTTATAATATGTCACATAATGTATTAAAACTACAAATACTGAAAACATCGATTTATAATGTACTTTGTAAACGGTGAGCGAAACTAACATTTTAAGGCCTTTTGTTTTCTATCACAGGTTACAAATAAAAATTAGGTATCTAGATGAGTATCGATTTAAAAAATGTTAATTCCATGGAACACTTACGGAAACCAGAAATGGCGAGTCCTCGGAGAATCACTCAGGCTTGGTTTGCTTTTTCTTTGTTTCGTCTTCGTTGTCTTCTTTTCTTCAGAAACTACAGAAATGCTCGTGGCATCGTATATAGAGTCCTCATATTGAAATATCTTAAAAGGTTTTCTTAGTATTTTTATATTATTTATATTTTCGAAATTTTAAAATATTGGGCTTGAACAAATAGCAATAAATGTGAAATATTTTTCCAATAATTTATCTCGTTCTAAAAGATACACTTTAATTCAAAATTTCAATCATATTTCTCCAGGAATAAAAACTGTCAGTGGAATCGCTTTACCTAGGTGCCCCGTTGTTTTTCGATAGTATTAAATCTGTTGTAAAAACAAAATTTGATCAGTTCTTAAACCACCTTGATAAATTGTATAAGTTAAACAACCCCACATTGCTCTTACTATTTTAAAATATTGTCTCCTTGTACCTAGATTTATACTTACTCCGCTCGAGTCCAGTCTGGAAATGTTCGGATATTTTTTATAGAAGAGGGGCAAACGAGCATGCTGCTCACCTGATGGTAAGTGACTACCGCCACCCATGAACAACCGCAACACCAGGGGTTGCAGGTGCGTTGCCGGCCTTTAGAAAGGTAAGCTCTTTTCTTGAAGGACCCCAAGTCGTATCGGTCCGGAAAAATCTCGGTGGTAAACAATTCCCTAGAAGTTGTACGAGGAAGAAAACTCCTAGTAAAACACACAGTGGTGGACCAAGCATCCAGATGATGAGATCGTGAATTTTGACGCGATGTGCGTTCGTGAAATTTGGCGGCTGGAATTAATCCGAACAATTCCTCAGAGCACTCCCGTGGTAGATTCGATAGAAAATTCAAAGGGATGCATCCCTACGCAGCGCCAGTGAATCAGAAAGAACTCAGTCGTCGACGATTCGAACCGCTCTGCGCTGGACGCGGTCAAGTGGAAGGAGCTGGCACTGGGGTGCCCCGCCCAGAATGAGAACAGTATTCCATGTGAGGCCGAATTTGCGCTGTGGCATGCGATGTTACGGCATGAAATACTGTCTCGCTCTGCTGAGCATAAGCTTTTAGAGGCCAATTTGGCCTTCCTTCAAGTGACAACGAAACTGCACGCTATTCGATATGTCGAAGCCGAGGATTCGGATGCTAGCTGAGACAGCAAGGGGAGTGCCTTGAAACAAAGGAGATACGACAAAGGGGATCTTTTTCGCGGTAAACGCGCAAACTTTGTCTTCTGGGGATTGAACTGGACTAAATTTAGTCGCCCCCAATCCGAGACTTTGTTCAGCAAAGACTCGACTTCAGACACTAGTTTGTCCCGGTACTCGGCGACGTTTTCCCGAGAAATATTGGCACGGCCAGGCATCACCAGTGCTGTTGTCTGCATAGCAATGAATGTTACCAATTTGCAACATATCATCGATATGCAAGAGAAACAGCGTTGGTGATAGCACGCAACCTTGTGGAACACCAGCGTTGATAGGCTTGTAATCAGAGCAAGCACCGTCAACTACGACCTTGATGCTCCATTCAGCAAAGAAACTGGTGATCCATTTGCACAATTTCTCGGGAAGCCCATAGGAAGGGAGCTTCGAAAGAAGCGCTTTGTGCCAGACCCGATCGAAAGCCTTCGCTATGTCTAAACTAACGGCCAATGGCCTTGGACTCTACTGCCTCCGCCCATCTATCTATCAGGTAGACCAGAAGATCATCAGCTGATCGACCCTACGAAAATGTACTGGCGGTCACTAATCAGCTGGTGATCCTCAAAATATCTCATGAGCTGGCAGTTTATAATGGATTCCATTATTTTGGAGAACAGAGTTGTTAGCGATAGGCCTGTTGTTAGACGGGTCTAAGCTGTCGCCTTTTTTAGGGATCGGGTGGACCAAAGCTGTCTTCCATGAATTCGGGACTACGGCTTGGGAGCAGGAGTACCGGAAAGACGCGTTAAAACCGGTGCCAACTCCTGAGCACACGTTCAGTACAATGGGAGGCACTCCGTCAGGCCCACTCGACTTGCTAACGTCCAGGGTAAGGAGTGCTTTGCGAACCGAGCATGGAGCGCTCACACCGCGGGATGGTCGGCGGTGTGTTCTCCCCGTCATCAAGAGTCGAGTTGGACACAAAGAGAGAGCCTAACAGCTCGGCTTTCCTTTGCGGCATGGGCCAGTGAGTCGTCCTCTGTGCAGAGATGGAAGAGATGGCTGTCAGAAGTCCTTGACAGCCTTGGCGAGACCAGAATGCACATGTTCCCGAAGGAAGGTGAACTAGCTTCCGCCAATTCTGCCGATGTGCAGCCTTGCCTTGGCAATGACTCTTTTGAAGGACCTGAAATATACTTTTTAAGAGCGCTGGTGTTTACATCCCAAGACATTGATGCGTCAGCCCAGGCCCGGTAGCACTCCTGCTTATAGCGTGATGCTATTTTATAGGAGCGATCAATCGCCTCCGATGGGCACCACAGAGGATGGAATAAAACCATACCCTGAAGTACCACATCAGCGACAGAATCAGCAACAACGCTGGGATCGTCCGGCGAGAAGCAAATTCGCACCCAAGGGTAGGATGCAAAAAAAGACCGCATCTAATCCCAATCGGCCGACCTATAGTGTCAAACACGGCGACAGCCTGCAGAATGCAACCGCGACGTTAGAGTGAATGGCACTGCGCTCCGGACAAGACAATGGTCCGACGAGCCTAGAGGCCGTCGATGGAAATCTGATATCCGTCCGAATGAGAGGTTAGCAGAAGGTCCAACAGGGAAGGTGCATGATCCTCCACATCTGGAATCCGCGTAGGCGAAGTAACCAACTGTGTAAGACCATATGCCAGAGCAAAGTCATGAACAGATCTACCCGCATGATCGGTTAAACGTGAACCGTGCCATTCGGTATGGTGGGCGTTAAAACCGCCAAGAATCACGATCTCTGCGGATGGGATCTGTTGTAGCAAGGAATCTGTAGCCATTTAGACGTGAGTTTTGGAGATGAGTCGGTCCGTTTTGGCATTACCGCTATGGGACCTACAGAGGCACCCGTAGACGCGCGGATGGTCGTGGCTGTCTACGCGCAGCCATAGGATGGACAGGTTCGTACCTTCAAGACTGCCGAGGCGTCGAAAACAAATGTCCTCTCTCGTATGCTACGCTCCAGCCCGTGGCACAAAGGAGTGTTCTAATTTGTACCCCGGGTAGGAGAGATATAAAGTATCAGCCGGAGAGCACACCTGAGTCTCGGTTAAAAAGAGCAAGGCCGGCTTCGCCGTTTCCAGATGGTAGTGGACAGCGTTAAGGTTGGAATGAAGTCCCCTGATATTGCAGAAATTCACGGATAGCGTGACAGGGGTCGCCAGGGATATTTTAAAAGAAATTGATAATAATCTTAAAACAGATTTAGAAAAAAAATCTAAATTTAACTTTAAGTATAACAGCCTGGACTCATGCTACTTTACCTATAAAATTTGGTGGTATTGGTGTGAGAAATCTTTCTGGCGTTGCATTGCCTGCTTTCCTTGCTTCCGTGCATAGTGTCAGTGGTTTATGTAACATAATTTTAAATAATAAAGTAGACCAGTGCTTTGCTACGGAGGCTGAGTAGACATGGTGAACGCTCTGTCCGGCGGAAATGTTCCACTGGAAGTTAACCAACAAAAACTGTGGGATATTCCATTAGTACAAAGCATGCAGAAAGATTTGTTTCGCATTTCTATAGTGACCAAAATCAGGCATCAAGTAATCTCGGCACATTACTTGATGGGGAAAGCTTGCGCATCGTCGTAGGAATCCGACTAGAAGCGGCGATTTGTCAACCCCATCAGTGTCCCTGGTAGCAACGTCGACAAGTTGGGCTCCACGGACTTTTATGTAAGAAAAGTGCTGGTAGGTTTTCACGGCACGGTTCTTTTAACGATGTCATTCGAAGGGCTCTTGTCTTCATAAATGTTGCCTCGGTTTAAGAGCTTTTTGGAATATTTAGAGACAATGGCAGGAGACCCGACAATATGACTTTGATCCCTTGAATAGAGGTAACCCTAGTGTGGGATGTTACTTGTAGGCACTTTAAGGTCTCTCATCTCAAAGGTACCTAGTTTAGAGCCGGGAAGCAACAGAGGCAGCTGAACTGAGTAAGTGGCGCAATATGAGTCTCTAAGAGATGACTACATATTTGTGCCATTTTCTGTAGAGACTATCGGTCCGTGGGGTCCACGTTCAGTGAAGTTCCTAAAGAAACTCTATCCGCGACTGGCCATTGCTGCTGGTGATAAGAGGGTTGTTTTCTCGCTCAAAGGTAAAGCCATTCAGCGAGGAAACGCAGCCAGCGTTCTTGCATGATACCACGGAGTATAGGGTGATAATTAAGTTATTAGTTTTAGTTTTTTTTATTATAGTTTTTAATATTGTATATAATAAAATATTGTATATTATGTTATGTAAATAAATGTATAAAAATTTATGCTGTAAATTGTAGTAACTTTAAGCCATATATTAGGCGGTAACGAAAATAGTAGTAAGCCTTAGACTTTTGTCTAAAAATTTTACTATTCTACTAGTAGTGCTACGTTAGGGTGGGTAATACGGTCGGTGGATCCAAACTTTCTGCCAAGCACTTTAATATTTTAATAAGTGTTTAAATATGTACTAGTGTGGTCTGATAATATCTTAATGAAGAACCTTTCTGTTAATTAACGCCTCGCATAATCTGCAGAAGCGGTAGTTGATATCGATGGATTTAAACGAAAGTTTTCAATTAACTGTAAGTGATGGGCAAACCAGAGATAGAAACTTATGAAAGGGAATATTTTTCTAATTGCAACGTACACGCAACATAAACTTTCACATTAAGCAGTTCGTCCCTGTTTATTGTGTAAGACGATTTTTATGTTACTATCATATATTTCTTGTCACTATTACCACTCTTTTAATAAATAAACGATTTCCGACGTGCTTAAATTTGTTGCTGTTCCGCTCACGTAGCATCTGTATTAATCACAAATGGACTAATTTTGTTATCAATATAGTTCCAATATTACTTTTGTACTGCGGTAGACATGCTTGCAGATGGTTTGATTGCTCCTTCAGTACCTTTAACAAAACGATCAGAGCGAGATTCATCTTTTACATAACAATTTTCAGACTCAAAACGCTTGAATCGTCTCTGTTACATGTACCAATAATGCACTTATTAAACGTTACGATTTTTTATGAGTTGTGTCGCACTTATGCCTTTTTTAATAAATTTTTTTGTTACATACATTTTACATCTATATGGACACTGGAAAATGATGGGAAATAGATTTTCTTTATCAAACCACTCAACTAAAACAGAGAGAGGATACAAAATTAAATTTGGTAATGTGAATAATTTGTGAAAAGTCAGGAATAAAAATAATTTAAATTAAGCGCTATAAAATCTGTTATTTAAGAAAATTTGCTGGGTTGAAAAATTTCTTCAGAATCTGGATGAAAATCTTTGATAGATAAAGAAAACGGATGGTTTTTGAAAAAATTGGCGCTGAAGTAACAGAACTAATTAAGCGTCAACTAAGAAGAAAATGTAAATTGGGAAGCTCTCACGAGCTAAGTATTCACCACAAATACGATGTTTTGCTTTATCATGCATGTTTTGCTAATCCATGTTCCCTACAGCTGCTGCTGGGTTATATGCATGTTTTATTGTATTAGTTATACATTATCTATAGGTATTATTTTTGCATATATTTTTATAACCACTGACCTCTATATATAAAAGTACGCTGGACTGGCTATGCCATACAAAATGCTTATGCCGATTTGAAGCGCCCTCATTGTCCGTACCGGGAACTAAAATAGACATAATATGCCAAAGTTTATTGTATTATTTAAATCGTATCTCTGTATTTTGAATTTTAAACTAAAAATGAAAGTATTTTATGTGGTTTGATTATGTTTGATTTTAGTAATATGATACGAATTATTTTTAGTAATAATGAGTGTGCGTAATATGAAACACGTTACCAAAAGGAAAGTGGGATAACGTTCCACAAGTAAGTGAATTTGCAGCTAATATTAAGCAAATTAAAACTATTTGATAATATAGGTACTTAAAATTTTGTACTAATCTGAATATCGTAATTACCAACATGTTTGGCTTTATATTACTGCGTAGTGTATATTTTCTTTGATATTACTCAGTTTTGATAAACAATAAAATTCAATAGGGTTGTCGAGTTCTTTGTCTATAATACTTATCGATGTTCTTTTCAACCCATATCGGTTCACAACCAAAGTCGCCGTTTTCAAATGTTTATTAATTAACAGGTTTCCAACTGAACCTAGACTAAAATTATGGCTAAAAGCACAAAATTGTTAATTGGCGTTCGAAACAAAATGATTACCTTTGTTCTAAACATCACAGACGACTGTTTTATTGGACATGAGAAACGCACCACTTTGAAAAAGTGCAGTATATCCACAATATTTTCTGGTAGTACCAGCAAGTATAAAAGTATTAGATTATTATTTCGAATGTTTTTATTTCTTCTCCTTAAAAGTAGAAGTAGAAAGGTCGCCTGATGATGACATTGTGTTTACAAGACGTAAGTTTGTTAAATCTCTATAATTATTATGACCAATTTAATGTATCAAGGAATAAATTTATATTGAACTGCAAATTATTAATGTCCTTAGTGAGTTTGCGTGAGTTTAGGTGAGAAATAACCTCCCTGAACGGGTTCCCGCCTTGTTGTGGCGGGGGAGAGGAGGTTAGTAGCCGTGACTTGGTAAACCATGGTAAACGTAGTGTGACTCATGGCTGGCCCGAAGTGAAGGGCTGGCCCAAGGTGCCCACTCTGAGTGGGCTTGTCGAGCCCTTGGATGTGTGTTAGTGAGCTGCGGCTTGAGAAGAATCTTTCTATATTGCTGCAGCCAAGGTGGAGTCGCTAGGGAAGTGGATTGTTCGTATGGTTAATGCGCCACTCGACTATCCTCCGCGACATTGGCGGGACTGTACCACTTGGGGCTTCCGAGAGCTCGTTTTTTCTTGACTCCATGGCCTTATATCGGGCTCGGGAAGTCGGGGAGGAAAGTCCTCAACTAAGGAGGGGTCCTCGCTGGTGGGGCCGCGGGTGTGCTTAAAAGCGTTTCGCTTAAAGTCTTGTTCGGGAGGCTGGAAGTCGTCGAGTTTGCGTGCGAGACGATTCGTAATGTCTCTCGAAAACAGCACGTAGACGCGACTCAGAAGGTAAATCGGTCTGTAGTTTTTCAAGAGAGCGTTGTCGCCTTTCTGGAGAGTCATTCTAATCTCGCTCAGACTGACATCCGAGATATCATCGGAATAGTGTCGGATAAGACTTGCTCGGATCGTTACTCACACTTGCGTGTGGCTCCAACGATGACGTGTACGGCTGCCCATATAACCTCTCAATCTCACTCAAAATCGCAGGTGTCCCGGAAACGATGCTGCCATATTCGGTCTTCAGCTTCGACAGTTGGCTCTTTCTGGAAGACAGATCTCTGGCAAAGACAGATCTCTGGAGCCCTGGTTTCGCTCGATCGCTTCTTCAATATGAGCTGTATTGAAGTTGCGCAAGTCCCGCCGCATACATTTGGGAGATCTGTTGCCTGTATGCTGTCAAATCTGCTGAAGACTGCAGCTTCATCTCCCGTCTAACAGCCATGAGATTAAGAGTGTGATCGGAGAGTATTTGTGCTCTTTTGCGACGGGTCTTACAGAACTTAGCTCCGACCGCATGGACAGTTTTCACAAGCTTGTCATTCATATCGTATACTGCATTGCAGTCTTTTAGACACTGAAAACGATTTTGTAACTCGAGCTGAAAGTTTTTGGGACTTTGGACTAGAGCACGAGGGGGACGGAGCGTTGACTTCATTAGACGTGAACTCTGCAACTTAACGTTTAGGTTCAGTGTACCTCTCACCATTCGGTAAACGCTGCCAGTTTTCAACCTCGCGATCACTGAGACATCACTGAATAGTTGTCGTCTGGTCGTCATAATGAAGTCAGTCTCATTTTTTGTCGAACTGTCGGGGCTCGACCAGGTCCACTTTCTGTGGGGCCGCTTTTGGAAGAAAGAGTTGATCATAAAGAGTCCTCTTTTTCCATAAATTGGCCAGCTGCTGGCCCTTGGGTTCCGTTGCCCTATTCAGAATTTCCTACTTTCAGCTCACCGTTCTCTTGTGCCTAGTTTTGCGTTGAAGTCTCCATTAACATCGTATAATGGGTTTTAGAGGAATGCATGGCTCTAGAGATATCCTCATACATTTCCTCCACCTCCTCATCGGGATGTGCCGAGGTTTGAGCGTAAACCTGTATGACCTTCAGCGAATACGGTTTGGTGATTCTGAGTATAAGGCGCAACCCTCGTCGACACTCCCAATATTTACAACGTTGTTAACGAGAGACTTGTGGACGAATAATCCGACACCTCCTTGGGACAGATTGTTGCCTCAGGTGATAGAATAAGTTGTCGGATTTGAGGATTACTCTTCGGACCTCGGATAATCCTATAATATTCCAGCGCAACTTGTTCATCTCTTCTTCCAGCTCCATCTTCTCGTCAGTACTCAGTGTACGTGCGTTAAATGTTGCCAGGTCGAGTCATCGTAGGTGGCAACCGAACCTCCACCGGAGATTCTTAGCACCCCTGCCCTGTTAGTACCATGATCGCCACCGTAGCCAGGAATAGCGGGGCGACCGGGGATTGCTCATGGAGGGGTATATTGCCATAGTTGCTACGCTTGGCGAGCGCGTTGGCAACCGCAGTTTTTATTGCTTTCTGCTGATATCAGAAAGATGCTGCTGTCTATCTTCTTTATCATTTTCCCTCTGTCGCCTCTTACGATACCCACGGGAAGATATGGGGTAGTGGGTATTCTTACCCGCGACTACATGGGGTCATCATTACCTGATGATGATGATATATTTACTAACAATCGTGAAAATATAAAATCTAATTTTAAATATTTTTTAAAATGACTTCATTCCCACAGGAAATCAAGATATAAAAATTCAACATTCTACTTTAATACCACTACTGTCGTTTTTAATAAAATCAATGCTTAATCTGTATTCCTAACGAAACAGTTTCTGTTAATAGTTTTTAATTAATAAAATAAAGTAAATAAAATTTTATAAGTCCTTGTAATAACATATTAAACACGATATGCATTGTTTGCGCTGAGGTAGCAATTACGGTATACTGTATGGACGAAAATCTCAACATTCGACTTTAATACCGCTACTCATGTTTTATTGAAATCAATGCTACACTACTCGTGGTCGCGGGATGG
>JAGSMP010002841.1:0-18059 GCA_029286625.1 Parnassius orleans
GCGGGATGGTCACGTAAACTTTATTTTTTTACACCGTCGACAATTATCAACTTCATCCTTTGCCTCCACAGAAGATAAAAGCAAAACCGGTTTATTATCGTACCATTTGTGAGAGGCTAATTACCATCATTCGGACTAAAACTTGACTGCTTCCGTCCTTGAGTCATTAATTCTTTGTCATCAATCAGTAACAGGCGTACATCAGCAGGAATCCGATTTTCATATAGTTCCGTCCCTCTAATTCCTTTTTATTTCCAGGGCGTCCAATAACTTCTCAGGTAGTATATCTGATAAATTACGTGTCCAGGTACCAAAGGCTCTGTCAGGTAAGGACCTTTTCACCTAGTCAAAATGTTCGTAGTTGGCATAGGTAGTTTTCCTTGATATATATGAAAATCACATACAATACCGTCTGGGTTGGCTAATACAAATGTTTTAAGCCAACGGATTAGGCTTACCTGGACAGTACTGCTTGATCGCGCAAGATCCGGTAAATGGGATGATCATCTCATCTAATGAAAGGCACTGATCTTTCTGTTGAGTTTGACATCCAGCCTGAATTCGATTGATTAGGGGACGCATCTTCCATAATTTGTCCTTATCTTTCATTGCGGGGGTAACTTCAGTGTCGAAAACCACTTTCAAAGAATTTCTCAGCAAGAAAAATCGGTTTCTGGACATATTATCAGCAATGAGGGGTACTCTCCATTTAGCCTCCCAATACATCCGTAAATTAGGGTAATTGATAGCCGCCATCAAAATGATATTCTAAGTAAATGTAAAGTTCTTTATTTGTTAAGTTCAAACTCGTCCTGTTTTCTACTGCAGTTTGATTAGTTTTCGTTACTATGAGATTAATAAGCTGATCATCTATGTATTGTTTCAAATAGTCAGTCTTATCAAACCCTACCGTGTCAGTCCACAAATATGCTGGTTGCATCAATTCAGGAAAACGAGGGTGAAATCTTTAACACTCCAATTACCTGAAGATGTTGTTCCGCGCTCCGAAGGAGAGAAGAGGAGAAGCTTGATGGTTTGCTCTGCCTCACCTACTCGTCCTTTTCACGCTTTCTTCCACGTCGTCTTTTCTTTTGGGAGTTTTCCTTATCACTTTCAGGTTCGGAGGAAGAATCTCCAGTATGATGTTGAAGGTATAGATACACACGTGGTGAATTGACCACTCAGGGTCACCTACGTCTACGTCAGATGGAATGAAATCTTCAATTTCTGAAGATTCCAATAACTCCTCGATTTCTTTATCGTCGAGATCTAGAATCAAAAATTGCAATGATAACATAAACCCAATACCACAACACACCATAATATGTAACAATACAATAAAACCAATGTGCAACAAAATGAACATCAGTTTTTGTAAAATAATATAAAATACAAATTGAGTTCTTTGAAACAAAAAATAATTGTTTCATGAAAATATATGTTAATTCTCAATTTTATTTTATTTTCATAAAAATAGTATCAGATTGTATAAATTAATTAAGATTTATACTCACGTGTATGCAGAATCGGCGGCATGCTTGCAAAATGATTGAATTTGACAGATTGTCTATGTATTTATCCCAAATGTCATGTGTCAAATTTTGTTCTAGTGAGTTATCAGGTCACCTCGTACACAGAAGTTACGGTTGGCGCGAAAATTAAAAAGCAAAATGCATACAAGTATAATGTACATTGTATTGTACATTGTGCGTTTAGGAGAAGATTGGTTTTAAAGTCTGGGCTGTAATTATATACGTTATTTTGTACAATAAATTGTACAGTGGGCCTTACGAGGTTGAGATCATCACTATTTTGTAGATACTTATTTTATTTATTTATTTCATGACTAATACCTAGGATAATTGCTAAATGGTTTACTTATATAATTTTTGTTCTATCTAATTTTGTAATAAGTTAATATTAAATTGGTTGGTTATCAAACATAGATGAAAACATCTAACAGTTATATGTATATATGCTTCAATTCATTGTGAGACAAACTGCCACTTACAGTTTCACACACATACAAAATTCTATAATTTTGCAATGTGCCATTTGTAAACACATTATTTCACCTACAAGGATATATTTATGAAATGAACGTATTTTTGAGGCTGAAAATGTAAATAGTTCTTGTTTTTGTTTTCTTATTTATTCCTTAATTATAATAAAATGTAGCGAAATTTTTAGAGCATTGTGACAAATTTTACACCATGTAATGGTTTTTCGGTTTAGGTAGAGTTATAGGTAAGGTTTTGGCTAGTGATGATCACTAATTTAGAATAAATCGTACCTTGAATAATCTCATTTAGCATATTATTAGACCTCACAATATAATATATTCATTTTATCTTAGTAGCCAAAACTCACTTAACACTATTTTAGATTAGTATCAACCAATAGTCAGCCTCGAACAAAATGTGCATTATTGATTATTCATTAATAGCAATGTGTATTGAGTGGGAATTGTCTATCACTTTGTTGACAAATTTATTTTTTTACCATTCAAGGAAAAGCACCAATTAAATAAGTGTGACATAATAGATAATGTGTTAAAATACTTTGTAGAATAACATATGAAAAGAACTGCAAATAATTTATATACAGAAAATATACATTATGCCTATAATTTATTGTTTTATTGCTTTACAAAACTTGATATTAACAAAATAAAAAGAAATATCACAACATTTGAATTGGGTGTGTAACTTCTCCCATATTAGCCTAATTCTATTTTAGTTACCCAATGGTTATGGCCGTGTGGTGGTAACATATGACTTACATTATCACACCGTTTTATATCGTCGGTGGCGTAAAAATTATAAATGGAATATATCAATTAGGTCTCATGGTACCCCCAACTGTCGGGTGTTATGAGACCTAATTGGCATATCCTGCTTATTGGTAATAACCATATCAAATGTGACAAACCTAAAATGCCCAAACCGGCAAGAAAGAAAACGTGAGAAGTGTGAAACGTCTGATGCGATCGCCTGCCTATTCGTCGGTGACAGAAATAAATGATCACTGTGATATATTTTGTTGGTCTGGTCACCTGCTTGATCAATAAAATACATTTTGAATTCATGAGTACTGCTACCCCATCTTTAAACAGCATTGAACGTTCCACTACATTCACAACAAATTAAACATTTAATAGAAAATAAAGGCGGACTTCAAAGAACTGAAAATTATGGAGGGTAGCCTCCATGCTAAATCTAAAAGGTATATTTTTAACTTTCATGGAAATAAAATAATTTTCATAAAATAGTTCTAAATCGGTTCTAACAGACTTAGAATCAAAGAGTATAATAACTGTCCTATACAGGAAAAGAGAGCCCACTCAAAGGAAATCTGTCAACCGAGGAGTACTAGCGCCGTCTGGTGTCGTTTCGGCACAATATAGTGAGAATGTGTGCGCATAACACATGCACCTCTACATATACACTTTTCATGGTATTCATTACACTTTATGTACTAGGATTAATTATCAACAACCAACAATGAATTAAACATTTGAAACATTTTTTAATGATAACTGCATAGTAACTAAATGCTTCAAATGTTTAATTTAACAGTCGGTTGTTGATAATTAATCCTAATACATAAAGTGTGATTCATAATTTGTAAATAGGAATTATCTACGATATTTTTTTAACATGAATGGAATTAAACACAAATAATTAGTACATTATTCTATATTTTTTGAACTTAAGGGAGATAGATCAAGATTTAACCTAGTTTTGACAATACAACACATAAAACTAATATTTTTATTCTAATGTTTATATCATTAATAGATTAATAACACAGCTACATCTATACAAAAATAGTAAACTTTATTACTTTAATAAATAAATGAGTTTATTTTAATAAATGAATCATAACAAACTTTAACATTACAAGATATTAAGCTAATACCATAACGGTAAACTTAAACGGCTATAAGGCAATCCAAAGCTGTAACCACACTTGGCAAGTGGGTTTGCAACTGCAGTTATTAGGAAGATCAGTCCATCTGCTGATGTGTTTCTGTCGCCTCTTACGATGACACCCACGGATGATAATATGGGGTAGTGGATATTCTTTGACCGCCACTACACGGTAATCTAATATTTTTACAATAAATGATTCATAAACACAGCTTTGATATAACAAAATATTAAACTAATATCTAACAAGACAAAATATGAAAATAACATTTTTACAATAAATGATTCATAAACACAACTTTGTTAATACAAAATAAGAAATATTTTTATAATATGATAAAATGGCCGTCTATAAAATACAACTATATTAAAAAGAAAAATATATGTGAACAGGTAATCAATATATTGATCTTTCTAAAGGTAATAAATACCTTCCGCTTGGAAAAGGCTTACAATATTTATATTAAAATACACGATACAAGGACTTCACTCTCATATTTTATAAAATGTGGGTGAGGTACACGACTTACACAGGCCAACGCCGTGTGCTGTGAGCGCTAACCAACTAACGCGTTCCGCCCGAAGAGGAACTAAAAGTTGGGACTGGACCGTAGTCCACAGCAAAATAACTGGCGAAAAAATAAGAGGGCTTGGTATTCATAACAGCTTTGACAATAGAAAATATGAAATAATATTTGTATAATTAAATAAATGATTCATCATAACACAGCTTCAACAATCGCCTATAAAAGAGATATACTATAGTTGCAATGTTTGCAAGTTGCCAACCACAGCTTTTAATTTTAGTCATTTAGTATTAGGAGACATTACTGTCCATCTTCTGATTTGTTTCCTCTGTCGCCTCTTAAGACACCACGGATGATATGGGGTGGTGGATATTCTTATCATGACACACACAAACTAACATTTTTACAATAAACGATTCATATAACACACAGCATTCACACAATACAAAGTATGAAACTAATATTTTAACAATAAATGATTCTTTACAGCTTAGACAATACAAATTATGAAACCAATATTTCTATAATAAGTTATTCTTAACAGCTTTCGCAATACAAAATACAATAATAATATTTTTTACAATAAATGATTCTAAACAGCTATAACAAAACCTTCGCTGCAAATGTCATTTTTTTGGTGATCTTCTCAAATGCTACTTGATTACTAATTTTTTCTGCATTTGATAGACAAGTCCCAAAATCTTTTATAGTTTTTCTAGACTTTAATTGAAATTTAAGTCTCTCGCGTGCTTTTGTAACAACTTATAATTTTTAGGTAGTATCCAATTTCGTCTGTTTATCTGAAAATGTTTAATTTATAAATTAGCTTTTTCAAATTGAAATTTAAAAAATAGAAATTTACAATAAATGTTGTAAAATGATTATATTTTAGTATATGATATTCATATACTTGAATATATTTGCTTCCCTACTAAGCAAATTGTTAGAAAATATTGTTTGATACTAAAATATAAGGAATTAAATATTTAAATCAGAAAACCTTATACAAAAAAGATTAGAGAGATCACATGAGCTGAAACAGCTAGATTAGCTAATTTTAGTCATTTCCATAGCATAATGTCATATGGAATCTTGCTATGGAATAAAACGACTGACATTGTAACTATCTTTGTTTTGCAGAAGAGGGTCATAAGAGCGATATATAACTTAGGTCCGAAGAAATCCCTTGGAGAAAAGTATATTAACTTTGGCCTCTCAGTATATATTTACTAAAATTGTATGCATGTACACAAGACTAGAAACAAGCACGTTAGTTATACCAGTTACCGACCCAAAGAGCCAGTAATTCCTTCATGGGGCAATGTATACACTTAATATGCACAAAATATGCAGGCCTTATCTATCAAAAGTTTAAAATTTTATTAACAAAATTGTTTAACAAAGATTTATTATGCCACTAAAGAGTACATGATTGATAATAACCCCTGGCAATGGGGTCACTACCATGGTGTTTCTGTTTTCCTACTAATTGTATACAATACTTCAAAAAGTCCCACCTGGTTTCTTGCTGGTTCCCACAGGACAAAGGTTTTCGGAACCAGTAGTAATAGTAAAAATTACTTTTAATAAGAATTATGTAATCTATATGTTAAAATGATTCTATTATATTCTGTTCTTATATACTTTACCTTCATTAACATTTGTCTGTGATGTTGAAGGCTGGTCATATGGATGCAGACTGGGCACTGTGAATATTGAAAATTAAAATATTAATTTAATCACAGAATATAGTGACAGATGAACATTGTTTCATCACTTATTTCCTGAATCTTATCCAACCCACCAAGTGTGGCAATTATTATAAATATCATCCTATGAGGAATTCTATGGGGAAACCTATATTCAGTAGTGTTTTTTTTTTAATAAAGACATAGATGTTTATCCCAACGCTTAAATCTACACACATGACACATTACAATTAAAGAAAAATAATTATACTGAATCGAGATGGCAGTAAGTTAGAAAAGGGGTTTCGAGAAAATGGTAATACACTTAAATAGCTACGTAAAACAGTAGTTAGAACCATACTGCCCTTTTGCCAAGGTTTTGAATTTTTTTTATTATTTCATTGTACAGTAAAGGATGTTATTGCTTTTAAAGAATAAAATATTTTTGTTAGAACATGATGAGCAGTATGCATTAAATAGTGGAGAAAAGAACAAAAATGTACTAACTAACATATTTTATTTATAAAACTTTATCAGTGAGATCAAAAATCACATAATGGTTCTTATTATTTGCAATAACAATTTTAAAATAGAAAACTTTCTAAAATATACTTTAGCAAAACTTAAAACTTAATTATAGAGATCAAAATTATAATGTTTATAATTATAGTGTTATTTGGCACAAAATTATTCTCATAACTCACAAAGAATATGAAAAGCTTTTTAACATAAAATTGTTTCAAAGGACTTCTATAAACAACAAAAATTGTATTAAAAGCACCTTATTGAAAAATTACTTAAGCATAATTAAGAATCACTGATAAGTCAACTTTTAGAATTTGTAAGCTGAGATTATACAAACTTATGCTGTTTCAAAACTAGCCTACATTTTATCACATTCACCGATCATATCTATAATCATTTAATTACAGTGTTAAATTTTTTTTGCTTTATTCGATTGCTACATTTTCAACATTATTATTAACACAAAATTTTCCCAAAAAAAGTCTGCAATTAGCAGATTTACGGACACAAATTTTGAATTATCTTTTTCCTTTTGTCAGTAATGGCTCTTTCAGGAAGTCTAGTACAAGGTTAAGGTATTTCTTTTAATTTGAGGATTTTCACTGGTAAAAAACTTACTGGAAGTATTCTCTTTGGTAAATTTTATACAGAAGCACAGAATACATAATAGTACAGGGCACAGAAAATTCATTCAGAAATCATTTAAATAAATAGCGACTGCATGAGAAAGCACCAGCTTCCAAATAAAAAGAATCATCAAAATCTGTTCACCTAGAAAACAGTTCTAAGGTAACTTTTTGAAGTTGATTGAAAGAAATATCTGACATACTGGTCTCTCGGTTACCATGGCAGTATAGGTGTAATAAATGATATATCTAATAATTATCTATCTGATAACCATTAGGTTTTTACAAGGCGAAAGGGGCAAATGAGCATACAGTTTACCTAATGGTAGGTTAGTAGTTAATAAAGTTATCAAGTTTATAAATCTGTAGCACATTTTGTGACACTTATTATATTGTATAACATATAATATGATTTAAGTAGCCACTGCAAGTACTAATTGAAATTACCACCCTATAGAGATTATAAAAAATAGTTAAAATAGAATTTAATTACCTTTTCACCACTCAACTTCTTTTCTACAGGTTGAGGCTGATTTGTATGATCTGTCAGGTATGTATTAGGAGCATATATTCTTGGGACACAGTAGTTGTGTCAAGGAAATTTATGTTTTCCTTAAATACACCTGAAAAATAATGCAATGGAAATCTATAAAAATACAAAGATTATTTATAACACCGCAGCTATTTATTTATAAATATGCTTGACTTGAGTGAAGATCATTACAAATTATTGATGAGTAGGTGGATGCCCTATTACCAGCCTTTTAGTGCAAATTTCAACTTAAAAATTTTGCTATTTTAATTAGCACTCAATATTTTTATACAGTTATTTTAATCGATAAGTTATTTATCCAAAATGTAATGAACATTTATTTACAATCATATAATTTCTAGAACAATTTTAAAAACAACGATTAGCAAAAAAGCATTATGGCTCAAATTTCAGCCACCCTGTACCAAATGTTGTCCTTTGTGTTCCTAATGTCAGCATGGCATAGGGTTATGCCTTTGAGTTTTTATAGGTAGGTAAAATTTTAGGGCACAGAAATAATTCGTAATAACTTTTAATTTTGAATCATGCATGTCACAAGCTCTTTACTCTGTGTGTATTAAGATGCGATAAGATGGAATATGTATTAAGACAGATGACAAAAATTATTTTATTTTAATGTTTTACCCTTTGCATTGACCCTTATTTTCTGCGTAGATGAATTTAATATAATTAGAATAGAATATAAACCATTTTCCCCCCATACACATTCAATCAATGTGACACTTACATACAGTATCTTATTCTACCATTTAAACATGTACATAATTGTTTTTAATTTAAAACTCACCTTCAAGATACAAAGTTGGAACAGCTGTTATGGTTAAATGATGACCTGTAGTTTTGTAATTCGATTCAAAGTGATAATCACATATCTTTTTAGTAGTGAAAATTTTCATTGGTTCTAATCTATTTCCAAATTGCGACATCCAAATATGGAACATGTCAGCCCGCTTTACGGGATGAGGAAACCTATGCATATATGCACCTGAAAATGAACATGTTCTATTAGTTTAACAGTGTGAAATTGTAATTGCAACTAACCTTTCCACAATTTGTTTTGATTGTTTTAAAAATGTTGACCGCATTCGTTGAATTATCAATATGTATAAGTGATAGGTTTTCAAATATTTCTTACCTAATTTGTCGCATCCAAAAACACAAATCTCTTTTCGTGACGATATCGTAAGAACGAAATAACAGTAATGAATGGAATGTAACAAAAATATTAATAAGAACAAAGAAAATTATTAGGTTAATAAACTAAATCTCGTGATCGTGATAGGGATGTTACGGATATGATATTTCGGATATGGATACGGATACGGATATGGGAATAATATTATATCGGTTTCGGTTTCGGTTACGGATATAAAATTATTTCGGATTATCCGTTAGTTTCGGATCGGATAAGATTTTGAGGTATTTAAGTAAAATACAAATAAGTAGGTAATCATTTGGCTTTATATCTTGGTTATCATTTGGTATTACAATCAGTCATTTATTCAAGTAATTAACAATTTTATAAGAATAGTATACTAATTAATGTAGCTACCTACATATTTTAAGTTATCTACTTAAAATGCTATTACAAAATTATTATAATCAAAAACAATGCTATTAGTTTTTTTCTATTATATTCTTCAATATATTTCTAGGAACTATTACAACGCATAAATCAGTCTTCTTAAGTCTTTGCATATTGAAGAATAAAACTAAAATCTGAACATAACATAACAAAATATTTA
The DNA here is from genome assembly GCA_029286625.1 of Parnassius orleans. Lineage (NCBI taxonomy): Eukaryota > Metazoa > Arthropoda > Insecta > Lepidoptera > Papilionidae > Parnassius > Parnassius orleans. The sequence goes on from JAGSMP010002841.1 coordinate 9,597, forward strand.
CTTGTCTTTCACTTAATGATTTCTTTTAATAGTCGAAACTAAGCAAAGGTAAATTATACTTAACAAAAGCAATTTCGCAGCCTTATCACCAGTCGATTTCTTAAGGGGTCATAAATTAACCCAGCTGCACTGAAAAGCTGCTCACTTGGTACACTTCCAGGAGGTGGAGAAAGGTACTGTCTTACTAAATCACTTAAGCAATGGTACTTGGTATGCATTTTCCACCATAAAAGTGGATCTTCATTGAGTGTCAATCGTTTCTCCCTGTTGTATTCATTTAGTAATGTCTTTTTAACAATAAATTGATTGTGCACATCATCACCACAATCTATGTTTTGCTCTTCCTCGTCACTTAAGCTTAATATTTCAGCTAGACAAGATTGAATGTGAATAGTTGCTTGAGCTTGTTGTCGGAATCTCATTCCGTGATCTCTTAGGTGAAGAAGGACCTTCATCACGAGAAGCTTTTGAACACCCAAGAATCCCAGAATCTCAGACTGTACCTGTTCCTTCGTAATTTCAGTAAAAACTTGAGTTTAAACCGTGGATCTAGATAAGTAGCTATTGTATATTTTATTATTTTCAATATCCTGAAATCTGACATTGATGTCTTGGATCATTTTCGTAATCATTAATTTGAGCTTCAGAAGTCTCTTCTTTACTCTTCTCTGTTTCTAGTGTGTTTTAAGAGTATATATTAATGGAATCACTGATGCTATTGTTGCAGTAGCACTACTTAACTCCTTTGTAATTTCTTCGAACGGCTTTAGTATTGCAACACACTTTTTCAAGTCGAGCCATTCATCAGCATTAAGAATTGTATATCATGCGCGCCCGAATACAGTACTAAGGAGTCTTTTAATGTCAATATTCTTTTCATCATATAATACGTCGCGTTCCATCTGTGAAAAAGAAAAACAATGTCAAATCAAATAAAAAAAATTACATAATAGATAGGTGTATAAAATAGAATAAAAAATCTCACCGTGTGGAACATTCCTGAATTATACTTAGTCCTGATTGGTTCAGTCTTTCTGTTTGAATTTGTTTCAATTCATTTTGCGCGATTAGGAGTGATTGAAGTGAGTTGCAATTTTTTGCACTTCTGTAATTACTGACGAGAGAAATTCTTCGATTTCCATCGTTGATCGCACACATAATTGTAGTTGATGAATAGTACAGTTTGCATCAGTGAAATTGGCCATATTCATAGCTTTTATCATATTAGATCCTCTGTCGCGTAAAATACAATGAACTGATTCCGTGCTAAGCCCCAATCTTTCAAAATATTGTTTAAATTATTTGCTATAATTTCACCTGTGTGCTGACCCTCTAATTGTTCACACTTGAGTATTATAGAAACTTTTTCATATTTATTGGTGATGCCATGAGCAGTAAGACTAAGTAACGATACATTTGAGCTGGGCTCTGACCACACATCTGTAGTAAATGACAACTTTTCAAATTGCTTAAGTAATCCCAGCACCTTTAATTTAATTTTATTGTATATATCAGTACACAGCAAATTAGTAAAATACTGCCGACCTCTTAGATGATAGCGTGGTAATGCTGCCTGCATTAATCTTTGGAAGCCGACACCTTCCACAAAGTTAAATGACAAGTTTTGTAATGCAATCATTTCAGCTACTAATTTATCAATTTCTTTTTGCTTGACATTACTTTCATCCCAGGCGCCTTTATTTTTTAAAGAATCTGTTATTGACAGCTGTTTTTTACACTCTTGTAATGGTGTCAGCTGTTTCGTGGTATGTGGTATTTGTTGGATATCTTTTTCTAGTAACAAAAGTTCTTCGTACTTATCACCGTGTTTTGATTTAAGATGAAGTTTAAGCGAAGTAGTGCCACCTCCTTTTCGTGAAAAGGTTTTATCACACTGTTTACATTTTGCGGAATCTGCATTAACTTGATTAAAAATGTCCAAATTAAACTAGACTTAGGTCGCATTTGGTCCAGATTAGGTAAACAATTTAATAACACAACACTTTTCTTTCACTTCGTCGAACTAAACTAATTACTCGTACCTAAATATAAAACTGACTGACGGGACTTATGTATGACTGCAACATAAATAATAAACAAACAATGCAAGAGTAAGAGACACGCCGCTAATGTAAAAAGAAACCTGTTATAACAAGTCTCATTTAGACTCAGCCCCTACCTTCCGAAATTATCCGAAACTTTATATCGGATTCGGTTACGGTTACGAATAGTTTTTATTTCGGATATCCGATAGTTTCGGTTACGGTTACGGAGCTCCATAACATCCCTGGATCGTGATGCTTATGCGCACTCCACACTCTTAGAAAATGGCGCTGTTGAGTGTTGACTGTTGACAACAGAATATCTGTTGACGTTTGGCGCCATTTTATTAAAATGGCGTCAAACTTTTTCGCGAAACGTCTTAAGAGGGCCTGTTCCATACATTTTAGACTTCAAAATTTTAGTACCAACTTTCCTCCCCTGCTTAGAATATACTGGCGTATATATTCTAAGTCTATGGTTCTAAGACATAGTGTATAGACTATAGAAAACATAGTTTACTGTATGTATTAGAGATAGATGCGCAACTCAAATTTAATTTTCGTTATTGCGCTGTCTTGCCTAACAGATGACGCTAAATTAAAAGTGCTTTAAGCTCGCCCTTTATTTGCACTTAACAAATCGACGGTGAAGTGCCAATACCTCCTATCTGACATTTTTCGGGAAATTCGCTTTTTTATACATTTAAATTTAAAGTTCGAATTCGCATGTCTTAGTAAAACCTCTGAACTGATTTTTTAACTGTAACAAGATTTATCACAATCTAGTAATACCTTCTAACTAAATCATCGTATCTATTTTATGGCATTACCTCCTAACTTCTAAAAGACTCGTCTATACGTGATCGTTGTTTGCTTCCGAGTGACAAATTAGGACTTCTTCTGTGGCGGCGTACATACCGCACGGTGGGCGAATGCGGGAGGGGCGGAAGAACGCTCCTACAGTTTGAAAAGTCAGTTGGCAGCAATTCCTATTGCGACAAGTTATAGTTTTAACTACGAGTGCCGGAATTATTAAATAAAATATTTTGTTAATGGTGTTAGTAACGTATTGACGAGGTCTAAAGTATAACAGGTAAGAAAAATAAATATATTTTACGACAGAGATAAATTATTTATTCATTTAATTGTAATTATTAAACATTTTTATTTATTTTTTGTTGTAGATAGGATATATTTCTCTTACGGTTTTATTTTGTTGTTGTAATTAGGAGGTATTGTTTTACTAATATTTCAGTATAATGTCGCGAATGGCAAAGCGTTATCAGGGAGTCCGAGCTGGACAAATATTAAACATACTTAGAGGACTTGCGGAGAACACGCAACTTCAAACATCTTCTTCTAACTCATGTAAGTTTTTTTTAACTGAACTATAATTTCTGTGACAGTCAAATTCTAGGTTTGACTCTGGGGGACGAATTTAGGATTTTCCGTGTTCCAAAGTTTTTATTATCACTGTTTATCATCTTTTCAGATATGCCTGAGCAATTGATACCTGAAAAGAAAACAAAAGCCTCTACGAATGACTGCCTAAGACCAAAGAAGAGATGTAAAATTACTAAATCGTATTCACTTTCAAACATACCAAAGAGTAACCATTTAATGACTCAACGACGTTGTTCTTCAGTTCCACCTACAATTACAGTACAGTATCGAAAACAAAATGATTTTGATATTTACAGTGATATTTGTTCTGCTGATAGAGGACGTAGTTTATCGATGTCGGCTCTCACTTGCGATGATACCAAAGAATCCGGTAGGAAAAGATGTTCCTCAGTTCCACCTTCATATTTCAGTAATAATGAAAATACTCCGATGATAGAACCTGAACCTTTTAACCTAATAGACGAAACTAGCTCCTACGATGGTGACTATTCGGGCGATGACACTGACGTAACTTATTGTCCCTCAGACACTGATCGAGCTTCGAGCAATTCTAGTTCGCAGTTACTTTTAGATGAACCATCCACTTCATCGGGTATCTACCATGGTAATACGAGCGAAGGAAGAAAACGCCAAATTAAAGGTGATCCAAATAATTGGAAGAAAATAAAAAATAAGAAGCTTCGTATGTTAGGACAAGAATATCTGGGATACTCAAAGCCAAAGAATAAAAAAAATAGGCAAGAGAAGGAAACCGATAAAAAGAAAGCTACATCTGGTGAATTCATTTTGCTGTCTATGGATTTAGAGTCCGTAAAAGTATGTCCTTATCTAACTGCTAGTGCCCTTTACTTTAAGACAAAACTTACCTGTCATAATTTTACAATTTATGACCTGGTTACCCATCAAGCCTCCTGTTATTGGTTTCATGAAACGTGCGCGGATCTAACTGCTAGTACTTTCACATCTTTTGTATGCGATTACCTCGAGAGATATTGTTTGCCCAAACGATTACCCATAGTTATTTTTTCAGATGGATGCACCTACCAAAATAGGAATAATATCATGGCAAATGCTTTGTTGAACATGAGTATTGAACACGAAGTATCTTTCACACAGAAGTACTTAGAACCTGGTCATACTCAAATGGAGTGTGACTCATTACATGCTGCAATTGAAAGAAAGTTGAAAAATAGGAAGATACATCTTCCCAGTGACTATATTACTGTGACAAAGGAGGCACGAATAAACCCTGCTCCGTATGAAGCTATTATGATCAATTATGATTTTGTTAGGATTATAACAATAAATCGACGTGGAGGTACAGCATAAGACTGGTCGAAAAGTTGAGACCCTCTTGTTGTTGATCTGAGTCATCCAGTATAGACCAGAAGGCACTATTTTCTTCAAAATTAACTTTGATGATGATTGGTCAGAACTACCACTAAGGCCGAGAAAACTAAATTCAATACAGTATACACCTTTGCATACCGCACCAATTCCTATAGCTTCTTCTAAATTCAATCATCTTCAACAGTTAAAGAAGTATTACCAAGAGATTGTCACTTGTTTTATGATACTTTACCTCACGAGTGATCTTTTAACAACTTTATATACCTACATTGTACTTATTCCTCACATTCAAACTAATTAGATTAGATTGTTTTTGTTAGACGTCATGACAATTGTCTGTTTATTGACAAAATAAAGAATCTGATTCAAAATATTTAACGTATTTGTTAAAACCATTACCATCTAAGTATCTTAATTTATTACAAAAAATAAATAAATGTAAAGTTAATACCTCCTAACTAACCGAATACCTACAACACTATCGTATAATATATTGAAATGTCATTAGAAACAAAGGATTAATTATTCTTATTCATAATAAATAAACATATTCATTAATTTCAATTCAGTTAAAAATCGCGTTTTTATGTTTGTAAAATTCTAACTTCAGTTAGAAGATATTGGCACTTCACCGTCGAAATTTTATTTTATATACAACCATTAATTACATTTAGCTTGTGCACTGTGCTGCAATGTAATTTCAGTTGTTATGTTTCTTGTTAATTCTTAGTTCCTATTACAAAAATAAAAACCGATTATTTTTAAAATATTTATTGTTTAAAAATTCTTTGCTTACTTATTGATTAACATTAGATGTGTTAAATTTAACAATATTTGCACAATATAAATTGACTTCTTTATACAATGTCCCTACTGGTTAGTAAATATCTTATATTACAACGAATAGAATAGAATATTTTTATTCAACATAGATTATTACATAATACTTATTGAGTAATTTTTATACCACTGGTTCGAAAAATACCTGTCCTGGGAAGAACCAGCGGGACTTTCTTTAAACATTTCACTTTACAATAATTTTCTTTGTACACTTTAAATAAATTTTAATAGTACCAGCATGGTGGCGATCACCTCATTCCCATGGGTTATTTTCATTGATGTATTATTTGATATTATAATAACAATTTTTGTACATTTTTCCTTTAATCAAACATTTGAACTTGTTTATTGACAAATTTTGTACATTTTCTGGGATTTTGTTGTAAAAGCGTATACATTGCCCCATAAATGAATTACCAATTCTGTTGAGTCTAGTAACTGGTATTACAAGCTTATGTTTTCCTAGTATTTAAAGTATGTACATCTTTATTCTTATCAAAGCTTTATGTTTTTGTACATACATCACATTTTTATAAAGATATTAATGCAAAGTTAATATGTATATTTATTTTTAAAAAAATCGAAGGTACTCCTTACAATTTAAGTTGTAAATCGCCTGTACGGCTCTCTTTCGCAAAACAAATATGACTTCAATGTCAGTCGCATGACCCCAATAGTATTATAGTAATACCAAGAAAAACAGTGGTATGCACAAGACTCCTTCCTATTTAAGAGCACATTGGTATTTGAATCCGCTCCAAAGTTTTGCTCCTCTTCCAAAATTTCATGAATTAGTATCAAATAATTGTTTATAGTGGTGCATCTTTAATTTAACAAGACAAGATACATTTTGGAGCAGAATTATTAATCTTTAAAATATGTACTTGATAACGTTATCATATTTTTGTTACATAATTTTTAAATATATGTATGTAATAAGTATACTTTTAAAATACAAATAATTTACAAAAGTGACTTTGTTATGCCCACTATATCATTGTTTATACGTGGATCTGTATAATATTTTTTACAAAATAAGCATTTTATATATTATAAAGTACTTACATAATACAACTTTACAAACAATTAATGAAAATTATCAATCTAAAATTGTGGAAAAGACTACATAAAGCATCAAAAAGAATACCAAGAAAAATATTTAATAAAACTTTGATACCTTTGACTATGCACATTTAGGTTTAGTAAGTACAGTATAACATAAATGTCGTGGAAGATCATACAATTTTGAAGACAAATTGTTGGCATTTTCAATATGTAAGCTTAAAGATATAGATTTTAAAACTGTACACTTTGTCCTCAAGATGGACATCTAAGCAAATGAAAGAACAAAGCTTGAGCATAGTAGAGTGCTTGTGCTTCTTAATGTTGAGGCGCTAGTGTTCCTCACTTTTACAATGCAACTGTCATTGGTTTTAAGAATGGGATTAAGGTGAAAATATAACCATGAACACGTTTTGGTTTAATGATAAAGGAGAAAGCTCATAATAAGCTATCAATTTGTTATAGATTTTGCAAAATGCAACTCTGCAGTAATTAAAAATACATATAATAAGAGATTTATAACAAACATGATTAAATGGTGTCTATGATCAATTTACAATTAACACCAAGTAAGCAATAATTAAGTTAATAAGAAAAAGACAGCAATAATGCTTTTGAAATTTAAAATAATAAACAATTCTCTTTATTTGATCCTACTTATTGAAAGGGATTTTATATCAAAAATTAAGATTTACAGCATGACATAGTAGACAGCTAAATGGAGCATTTATAATTACTCTTAGATATTGATGCGGGAAAAATGAACTACTGGATGATGGATATGTAAGCTGACAGAAACCTATGGTGCTACATGATAAAATACCTCAAATGAAGAGTTAGGCACAAATTTTAACCATGTATCAGGTGTGTATCAGGTGTTCTTAGATTTTGTGCAAGTCTTTACAACTGAAACATATTAATGATTAATGTTAAATAAATACTTGTCTTTAACAACTTTGTTTTGATTTTATTTTCAAAACATTATTAATTGCCCCTAGAGACAGATACTGTAGATATTACTGACTTACTGAAGTTAGTCAATTTGGTTTGATTGTCTTTAATTTCTATAATGTAAGTTTTTATAAAAGTTTCTAAAACATAATTCAGCACATATATGCCGTGGAAGAAAGTTGTACTCTATATCTCATTCCATGTGTTAACAAGCTTTTCCTAGCAGCTGTCAGACGCCGGTGGGAGATTGTCTATAGTCTTGTAATATATTGGAGTATAATCAATAGTGAAACTGGCAAGATGAAACTACACAACTCAAACTTTCAATTAAATTTTAACAATAATTTGACAAAATCAGACCAAGACGTTGCAACGGTTTTAAACAATATTTTACCGAAATTCCGATCTTGACAACAAAGTCACACACCTCCCTGCTGTCGCCGAGTCATTACTCAAACAAAATGTAAATGTCAAAAATAATTTGCATTTAATAGAATATTATTAGGTGATATAAAATATTTCAAAACGATTGATATTAAGAAAACAGCAGACCTGTGGGGATTTCTGTTAAAGTTATTGCGTCTATAGATGCAATCGCACCTAACTTGCTATTATTTTCAATGCTAGTATCGAATCTGTGTGTTTCCTGATTTAATGAAACATAGTAAAATTATACCTTTATTTAAATCTGGCAGTACATTGGACCCCACTTATTTTAGACCTATTTCTATACTGCCAACGCCAGTAAAATTTTGAAAAAATTATTCTAGATCAAATGTTAAGTTTTTTTAATGTAAATAAATTACTCCATAAC
>JAGSMP010002842.1:0-17842 GCA_029286625.1 Parnassius orleans
GGTGGGAGATTGTCTATAGTCTTGTAATATATTGGAGTATAATCAATAGTGAAACTGGCAAGATGAAACTACACAACTCAAACTTTCAATTAAATTTTAACAATAATTTGACAAAATCAGACCAAGACGTTGCAACGGTTTTAAACAATATTTTACCGAAATTCCGATCTTGACAACAAAGTCACACACCTCCCTGCTGTCGCCGAGTCATTACTCAAACAAAATGTAAATGTCAAAAATAATTTGCATTTAATAGAATATTATTAGGTGATATAAAATATTTCAAAACGATTGATATTAAGAAAACAGCAGACCTGTGGGGATTTCTGTTAAAGTTATTGCGTCTATAGATGCAATCGCACCTAACTTGCTATTATTTTCAATGCTAGTATCGAATCTGGTGTGTTTCCTGATTTAATAAAACATAGTAAAGTTATACCTTTATTTAAATCTGGCAGTAAATTGGATCCCACTAATTTTAGACCTATTTCTGTGCTGCCAACGCTCAGTAAAATTTTAAAAAAAGTTATTCTAGATCAAATGTTAAGTTTTTTTAATGTAAATAAATTACTCCATAAAAATCAATTTGGATTTATAAGGGGTCGCTCGACAACTAATGCTGGTGTTGAGCTAATCAAACATATTTTCTGTGCATGGCAAAATTCAGAAGATGCTTTAGGTATATTTTGTGATCTTTCCAAGGCTTTCGGCTGTTCACATGAGACATTAATGATGTAGCTCACAGCTCATTATGGTGTAAAAAACATAGCGCTTAAACTTATTATGTCATGTCTAAATAACAGAAGGCAAACAGTTGTTATTAATGGATGCAGTTCCGGATCGATAGTATCTATGGGTGTTCTTCAGGGCTCAGTTCTTCGTCCTTTTCTGTTCTTAGTTTATACTAATGACTTACCTTACTTGGTAGGGAATAACCATGATATAGTATTATTTGCTGATGATACTTCGTTGATTTTCGACTAAAAAGGCAATTATTGAAGTATGACGAAGTGAATAATGCTATATCAAAAGTAGTACACTGGTTTAACGTCAATAATTTGCTTTTGAACGGTAATAAAACGAAATGTATTAAATTTCACACCTAATGTTAAAAGGATTTTAACATTAGACTTTTAAATGTGGAGGAGCTGGGCCTTGTTGAATCCACTGTTTTTTTCGGTATTACAATTAACGCGAAGCTGCGGCCCCATTGCAGCTTCATATATCTAAACTAGCTAGCAATTTTAGTTCTGCAGCATATGCTGTAAAAAAATTAAATGCCTTACATGTGTTGAAACAGCTAGATTAGTTTATTTAGTTATTTCTATATCATAATGTCATATGAAATCTTGCTATGGGGTAATGCGACTGATATTGAAACTATCTTTGTTTTGCAAAAGAGATCCATAAGAGCAATTTGTAACCTAGATCCGAAGGCATCGCTTAGAGAAAATTTTAAATAAATAAATATATTAACTTTGGCCTCTCAATATATTTACGAGAATTTAATGTATGTACACAAAAACAAAAATAGTTTTATTAAAAATAGTGATGTACATTTTGTAAACATATACGCAATGTATACGCTTTTACAACAAAGTCCCAGAAAATATGCAGACCTTTTCTATTAAAAGTTTTAATTTATTTATTAAGCAAAAATTGTCTAGTAAGGGTTATTATACTACTAAAGAGCACATGACTGATAATAACCCCTGGGAATGAGGTGATCGCTACCATGCTGTTTCTAAATGTTTTCATAACAATTGTACAAAATATTATATTGTAAATTGTACTTTTAAAAAAAGTCCCGCTGGGTTTCTTGCTGGTTCTTCCCAGGACAGAGGTTTTTTTGCGAACCAGTGGTAAAAGTAAAAAATGACTTTCAATAAGTATTATGTACTGTAATCTATATTGAATAAAATGATTCTATTCTATTCTAAAATGCTGTTCGACAGGGTGATTTACTTTGTGAGAATTTAATTTTGTACTCCATTGTTATTTTGATGTTGTTGGATACCTTTGTTTTGCTACAAACGATGAGCTTTAACTGCTTGTAAAGTTTGAAAATTACAGTTCGTCTATTTGTGGTCAGGTTGACCGAGCGAATGCACTTTTACTGTGGCGACCATTTCCACTTTCCCAGCATTACCCCAAATGGGGACGTGTGAAACGTCAATATGGCGGTGTCGACGCGTGAGTACACTGGCGCTGCGTCCGGCAGCCATCGATAACTTTCGTTTGTTTACTTTAGTTTGTATGCAGTGACAGTTTTGTCCAGTCCTTGTTGTCATATGAGATGACGACTAGTCGAAAGAACTCCTTAGCGAGTGTTAGTTTACATGAGGTCAAACGTAATCTACTTGCGTATGTGTGCGAGTCCCTAAATGGCCAAAGATAGTGTACTCATGTCAGGATGAACGAGCGGACGAATTTCTGACTAATAGTGTTTGTTACAGGAATGCATGAAGATACACGCCCGAGGACGGTCGTACGTCAGGATAGCCGTGTCGGAGCGTCTATAAAATACCGGTCGGATCGAGGTGGAATTGAGGGTATATCGATAAACCCCCACTCGTTTTTGCACTATAAAGTCCACTGTAGGCGCCGTGCGCGAGAGATTCCACTTAATTCATTCTACGAGTTAAGGCATTCTAGAGTGCTAGGATAGTGTCGTGGTTCTGTTCGTTGTTGTAATTCTTCTAGTGTAGGAAAGGATGGTGTTACTGAGAGGCTGCCCTGTGTTACAATGAGATAAGTAGCGTTACTGTTGGTTTGTATACTTTGGTGTTAGCATATAACTACGTCCCTCACGTTGCACTGGTGTGTGATTGTGGCGGGGACGTGTTACGGTGTGGTCGAACTGTAATTTCACTATACTGAATGTATAGTGCGTTACGTTGTCTTATTACTAATAATGATTAATTGCGTGAGAGAGCAAGTTGAACATCCGCTCTCACACTTTTATTATTTTAACAATTAACCTTCCTGATCTATTTCGAGATCAAATTGGGTTCTCCTGCTGAATTTCCGATATATATATATCGCTAATATATATATGACGGCATGACGGCGGCGTCGTCATACGCAGGTACAGCAAAATTGTAAACAACACGTGCACCGATCACGCCACCCGGCGCACCACTCGATTTCCCCACCGCCCCACTACTCTACTTGTTTTGCAACGGATATAAAACGATAGCGGCGACGGAGTGGTAGAATGTCTCTCGCAACAAGGTAAAATGTCTCCGCAACAAGCAGTAAAATGTCTCTCCGCAACAAGCGAACCCTATATAAGGTCTGTATACGACCAGTTATGACATACGCGGCCCCCATTTTTGCTCATGCTAAACCTAGCATCCTAAACGAACTTCAAGTAGTTCAAAACTCTTTTTATCGTTGGGCTACGAACGCACCCTGGTTCGTCCGTAACGCCGACCTTCACCGAGACTTAGAGCTCCCCACAATCCAACAATTTCTAAAATCACTCTCTGAGAACTTCTTCAAATCCTCAGAGTCTCACTCAAATCATCTTATTCTTGAGCCACTTCCCTCCCTCGTTATCGAGTTCGCAGGCCAAGAAACTCTCTCGGACCCCCAACAAGCTGGCCGACCTGGACTGCCTCCTGGCGGCTCAGGCCGAGTCTCTCCCATTTCATAATTGTCCTTAGGTAGGAGCGCTTTTCAGCGGCTACTCGCCGCCTGCGCCCCCTTTCCCCAAGAAGGGTCGCTTCCGATATGACAAAAAGGCCCTCCAGGCCAAAGCCAGTCCCAGGTGGTGTTTAGTGGGTAGGCACTTAGGTTTTCATAGTGAGTCCCACATAACCACGCAGCCGGCTGCGTGGTATGCTAAGAGCATTCACCACCTCCCTCCCCCGCTTACCGGAGGGTAGCCCTTTACTTTGTTTCTGGGCGCAAAAAAAAACGGAGCGGGTAGTCTCGGCTCTGGCGTGACTCGGTGCACTGATTGTACCAAGCTAGCTTATCCTAGACGAACACGGATAATTGATTTGAAATTAATTATTATTATTAATTATAAAAGTGCCCTGGTGCAATTTATAATTAATAAAACTAAATATTATCTTGTAATCCCTGACTTCTTAGTCAGAATGGCCGACCCCTTTATCCTACATATAAATACATGGTTGATAATAACCCCTGAGGAACAGGTGGTCGCTTTCAAGCTGTTTCTAAAATAAATTGTATTATTTTAGAAACTATAGTTTAATCAACTTTTCTTATTGTATAATTTACTTTGAAAACAAAAACCCCGCTGGGTTTCTTGCTAGTAATTCCCAGGGCAGTGTTTTTTCCGAACCGGTAAAAATTACTTTTAATAAGAATTACTTGTAATTTATATTGAATAAAAAAATATTCTATTCTCTTCTATAAAAATAAATTCAGGCCTGTATTAATTCATCACACGCGTCGCTCCCGGGTACCGGGAATCATTATCCCGGATGATGTTAACGAGACAGAAACATAAGAACGGTGCCCCTGGGAATACAAAAACGAATACCCCTCGTACTTTTGCAATGTTTTGTATAAATCTGTTTATGATAGTATTATATTAAATTTTGTGTACCTATATGAATAATAAATACCAACCCACCTGGTAAGCGTGGCAACTATGGCAAATATTCCCTTATTAGGCAGTCTGTGGGCAGTCTTCGTTCAGCCGTGAGCTTGATAGGCTGCAAGGATAATGATAATGATGGGCGTTATTATTGAACATTCGCTTGAATAGTTTTTCTGTTTTATTTTGGGAATCATTACTTAATATAAGTACATTACTTGGGGGATGCCTATTTTCAACAGTTACCTAGTTGGTCTAGTGGGTGTAAGTGCAACTCTTAATCATGAGGTACCGAGTTTGCAACCCGGGTCGTCGAAAATCTGTTTTTTGTCAAGAAATTCTCAGTAGCAGTCGGGAGTCAGGAATTTGGCGTTGCCTCGAAAATAACGTTAAACTGTGGGTCCTGCGCCTGATCTCACTACCCGGACTACGAGTGTGTGAAACATCGAGGACTATGATCGTAACCGATTCGGTCACAGGACGTTATATTCAACAGTGGACTTGTAAGGGCTGTAACGAGGATTATGGTCATATGATTGATCCGTGGTAACTCACGGCCTTGAGGACGTTATTACAGGAATGTAATTGTTAAGAACTGCAATTATGATGATGACGATGAAATGAATATTAAGCAGTGGTAGCTCAGAGAATAAGGGCTGCATGATCCCCGCCGGTAAAATTGAAATTGTTATTTTGCAATTTTAAGTGCTTACTCACCACGAAATCCATTGAATCCTAAAGCAATTGACTCATAAAAGATCTTAGGTTTGTTAGCATTCCTTGAGCTTATAAGATGAAATGCAAGTCACGTCATGTCATTATATTGGTTATTGTAATCTTAATAACTCGTAACGCAGTGCGATTGGTTGCGCGTTCAGGGCCGCGGGTTCCAATCTCACAAGAAAAAACGCCTCTACGGTACAAAAAATCATTATACTGTATGTATATAGTAAGCGCAATTTTTTACATAAGCATTGAAACCAACAATATAATTAATGCGTTCATAAAAGACATATTGATTTGATTATAAGTAATATTAAGACCATGTATCTTCTGTCATCATCGTCTGTCAGCAGATATGTAAGAATACTGCACCTTGTTCTCAATTCTGAACGATCGATGTGCTCCCGAGTATCTGAACCAACCAAATCCAAATCAATCAAAAATACCTGGAGATTTTCTCTCCGTTCTTCGGCAAATCTTATGTTGCTCAGTCTTTACACCGTACTGGTTACTTATCTCATTCTTTCGCCTTCACGGCCATCAGATTTTGAAGGACATACCTCGTGACTAGCCATCCGCCGGCTTCGCACGGTGATTTCTAGATCTTGACAACAGCGCAACCTACCGGGTCCAAATCTGAAGCTAAACCATTCGAGGACCCATTCAAATACACACAAAAACTTCACCAAAATCGGTCGAGCCGTTTTTGAGTTTTAGCGAGACTAACGGACAGCAATTGATTTTTATATATAGAGATTTGTTCTGACATAAATAATATTTATATATGTTATGTATATAATAATATATAATATTCATATTTATGTCTATACATATATATTTTATTTTTGATCTTTCTAATTTGATTATTGCTGCATTTATTGCCATATATAAGCCCACCGCCAGAATCAACTGGGAGGGTAAAACTAATAAAGGAGTCAGTCGTTTTTGGACCCACTAGATATTTTAACGACCCTTAAAGGTATTACATACAAAAAAGTTACCAATTTATTATAATAAATGGCCTATATATTTTTTGAAAATCTAAACGGAATCAAGAAATCTGAAAAAAATTAGTGGTTTTGATATTCCGTGTTCTGGTTAGTTTAATATGGGAAAAAATGCGTGTAATGAATCATTTTTGCAGTTTCTATAAAAAGAAAAATGTTTTTTTACAAAGATAACTTATTATATACATATTATATTTATACTTATTTGTATATTATATATTTATTACTGAAAAGAGATACCACTGCGATTTTATCCTATTTATAAAAGTGTTAGCTTATATCATATAACATGGTTCAAAGACACCGTGGAATGAAACGCTATTTTGTCATTGACTTCCATGCTGAGTATGGATAATAACCGGCGGCCATATTAGCATAATATCAAGCATCATATCTATGTCTGTGCCGGCGGCCGGGTATTACTTTACGGCATTGACATTCGTCACGCTTCTGTATATTGTACTTATTTGCGATTTTAAGAAAATTGCATCTGGAAGATCAGTATACACTGAAAACAATTAAATAATATTTGTGGATTTCAACGCACTGTGCGAAGACAATAACTAGCCGAGACAGGAGCAGATGTGCGCCAACTTTTATATTTGTGGATTTCTCAAGAGATTAGTATCTTAACTTATGGAATAAACTGTAGAATTTATAACTGATAATAATAAATGATAAATTATAACTGTAGAAGGTATCTTCTACAGTTATAATTTTAATCTATGGTTATAATACACTGATTAATGTTTAAAAGATACAAATATTAAAATCTTTTAAAATTGTAGTCACTGCATTGACTTTCCTGTTTATACTTACTAATAATTTGCATTGAATATAAGAATAAAGTCTGTGGTTTTAAACTAGCTATTTGGTAGCAACAATAAAAAGTATAAACTTGTTTGTTTATATAAAAGTTAATATAAAAGTTTCATGTAGTTTTTTTCTGCTAACAAGTAGGTTCATATGTCAATGTCTAATCAATGCAACAAGTGTTGGATTATATTATACAGGTTAACCAAATATTCCACATTATGTATTTAATTCGCCAATGACATTCGAAAATGAAAACTGACGAGTTTAATTAAAAGTATATGTGAGTGTATAATACAAGTTTACTTTAGCTCCTAGAATTTTGGAAAATCTATAATGTATGTTGAATTACCTAAAACAAATGACAAACACAAGTCTTATTAGTATGTTAAAAGGTTAAAAGTGTCAAAGTATTGAAGTGTTATGTTATTGGTAAAATCTAATTTAATAAAAAGATAAAATAAAATCATACAAAATACACACAAATCTATGTTAAAAGTGTCTGTCAGAGTAACTATATCCACAACCGTTACAGTCTATCAAAAGCCCATTGCTGAACATAGACCTTCCCTCAGATTTCCTCAAAGGAGGATACTTGCTACAGGTGCCACGCTTAGTAGACGAGTCGGCAACCACAGTTTTTTTATTGGTAGTTGTGTACTGGTACATTCCTTCTGAATTTAATATTTATAGATATAGATAACATAAAAATAAATGGATGTTGTTAGGAAATACATCTACTATTTATGTTTATTATATTTAAACTCCATCAGGGAAGCAAGATTTTTGTTTACATTATTTTTATTTTATTTTGTTGATTGTAGGTAATGTACATTCCTTCTGAATTTAATATTTCTTTACTTCTTTATTTTTTATTTGCATTCCCAAGTTTTTCAGTTACACCTACTTGATGCAGTTTGTTGTAACTGCCTAAGAATATTGCAAGAAAGTATTGAAACTGCTCATTCCATTAGAAGATTTGTATTCCAAGTGGATCTTCAATTTTAAGAGCTCACCACACACGGGCTGTGCCAATTAACTCAGCAGAAAGAGATATTATTTTGCAGTGGATACCATCACACCAGGTACTTACTTTACTTTAACAGCCTGTAAATGATCCCCTGCCTGAAATAGGCTTGCCCGGAGGAGTTGGCATAATCGCTTTGGCACACAGATTGATGTTTGTAGTATCATATGCCTCCTTTTCACAAACAATTTGGCTATTCACCACCAGGTTATCTTTAACTTTACAGCCTATCAAAAGTCTACTGCTGAACATAGACCTCCCCCACGGATTGCCTTATAGGGGAGATATTTGATAACCACAGTTTTTTTCTTTAGTTGTTATTAGAAAGATGCTACTTCTTCCTTACCTTACCCCATATTTGTATGCCTTTTTACTTAATATACAAGTAATATGTTTTACTTTAAATGAAATTAGTGTAAATAAAACGTCAAAGAACTTGTACTTAGTCAAATAATGTTATAATTCTAAAATAACTACTTCACTTGTTTACCTTTTTGATTTTATGTATTTTTATTTCTTTTTACCTTAGTGGAATCTGATTTAATACAAAGGTTTATGAAGGGAAACGAGTACATGCTATTTATATACAATTTAAGAGGCATTAAGACTGTTTATTAGTAATAAAGATATAAATAAAAAAAATTACATGGTAGAGCCATGCTGCAGCCATATTAGTATAGTTGTAGCACGAATGGGTCGGCTCGTCCGGGGAAGGACCACACTCTCACAGAATACCAGCGTAACTTTTTCGTAACGCTTTGAAAAGCGTTTTTATCATCAACGAACCGAACAGACTATAGTTTTACAGTTCTACCCCTAAATAATAATATTTATTAATATATTTTTTTATAGGATAAAGGTGACAAACGAGTACATAGTCCACCTGATGGTAAGTGGATGCTGTGGCTCAGAGACATCTACATTTATCCCCCGATTAATAATCAAAATGCAGATGCGTTGTCACCCCTGAGGACTAAGATGGAATGCCTCGTTTCCAGTAAAAAGGGTCTCCGGTTCTCTACACTCACCATACGAAACACAGGAGCATTAAGCTGCTATTTCACGCTGGTATTCCGTGGGTGCGTGTCCTACCCCGGTCGAGCCGTATCCACACAAGTAGTTTAAAATGTCTTCATCATTTCATATTTATCATTACAGTCCTTCACAAGTCCACTGCTGAACAAAGGCCTCCCCCAAGGAATGCCACAAAGCACGGTCCTGAGCCACCTGCACCCATCGGATTTTCTGCATGTCTTACCAGGTCGTCACCCTATCTAGTGGGTGGCCGCCTCACACTTAGTTTACTGGTACGAGGCTGCCACTCGAAAACCTTTCTTCCCCAACGGTTGTCGGTTTTTAGAGTTATATGGCCGGCCCATTGCCACAAACTTCTTATCTTTGTGTAATTTCATGAATAGATAAGTTATAACCTTATCATTTTAGCTTCAATGGTGCTTAGAATGTAAACATGCAAATCAATCAACACATTATAATTTAAAATTAAAAATGTTGTATAACCGACTTCAGTATAAGTTATTAATTATAACTCAAAAACTATTAGTAAGACCTTGATGAAATTTATATGAAACCATATGAGAAGGACCAGCTTTCAAATAAAAAAAGAATCACCGAAGTCGGTTCACCTAAAAAAAAGTTATGAGTTACACATTAAAAAAAAGCATACAGTCAAATTGAGTACCTCCTCCTTTTTCAAGTCGGTAGTTATGTTCTGGCACTGCACCTGGCGACCTGTGCTACTTTTAATAGACTGCTTTAAGAATGTGATGATTTTGCAATAATAAAAATGCAGTGACAATACAGTGTTTTTTTTTATCCTAACACAACCAGTTTAAAACACCTTACATGTTTTTTATTTTTTGTGTTTAATATCGTAAATTGATATGTTACTACCGAGTCATTTTGGTTTTATTGATGCTTGGGATGTAGACTTGTTAATCAATCATTACATACTTAAATAACAATGTCCTGGCACTGCACCTAGCGGCCTGTGCTACTTTTAATAGACTGCTTTAAGAATGTGATGATTTTGCAATAATAAAAATGCAGTGACAATACAGTGGTTTTTTTATCATAACACAACCAGTTCAAAACACCTTACAACATGTAATTTATTTATTCAAATGCAAAGCAACCAGTCTTATTTATTGAACAGTCGAGAACTCGTAGGGTTTTACACATTGAAATTTGTACCGTTCTTATTACAATCACCGTAGAGGTAAGACTCGCAATAGAGCTTCATGTACAATTGTACCTACACTTTCTTATCCTTTATATTATTACCTTATTAAAAACCCCTTAAAAGTGCACTATTTGACGCACAGATATGCACCTAAAACCATGTTACTGGTTGCAAAAAATGATATTAGATAAATAAGTACCTGTGTGCCTGCTTTTAAAATTAGTTGAGCATAGTTTTGGCTTACTTTTTGCTTCACTTGAAATGTATGCAGTCGGTCTTTCTTTCTTGATATGTGCTTAGTAATCAATACATCACAATAAATAATAAATAGAATTAAGAATCAATACATCAACGCGTCTGTTTATTCCTACTGTTGACTCCGGTACTACTAAAAAAAAATCCATCCACTAAGTGTAAGATTTTGAAGAACCTACAACTTTTTCATACTTTTTATTATTTACAGTGCACTATTAAAACATAGAATATCGATAAAAACTATTAGACAGTCGCTCGTTTGAGATTGTAGGTTATAGTGAGGTTGCCGTTTGATTGTTAATTTTTCGGCATTCCCTTTAGATATGGTAAAACTAATATTACTATAGTAATCTAGAGATAATAAGTAATAAATCTACAAACATTTCAGTAAGTTTCGTCACAATTTTTAGTGGGCCCATTCTCCATACAAAAAGAAACTGTCTCCTTTGGTGTGGCGGTACTTGCTATCAGAATGGAGTGGAAAAGTTATATCTACTAAGTACTATGTAAAAGACATACATAAGACCCGACGGTATGACATTGGTCCCTTGGGAGAGAGGAAAGCCCTAGTGTGGGATTCTACTTACATAGACACTTTGGCGGCCTCTCATCTCAGGGGTACTTCGTTTAGAGCCGGGTGGCATCAGAGGGAGCTGAACTGAGTAAGTGGCACAACAATTCAGCCAGGAAACGCAGCCAGCGTTCTCGGCACGATACCACGGAGAGTAGGACTGTATGATAATTAAGTTATTAGTTTTAGATTTTTTTATTATATTTTTTAATCTATAATAAATATATATATATATATATATATATATATATATATATATATATATATATATATATACAGGGTGGTCCAAACAGTGAGGTTATAAATTTTTTTTTGATTCCTCACACCTAGGGGTATCCGAAAATACCCTATGTATGTTCCGCGATTTTTTGTAGTTTTCGAGTTATGATTTTTAATCCTTTTTGAAAATGTTATGTTATGTTCACCTAAACAGCCTAACATTAAAAAAATGTAATTGTGAGATTTTTCAAGTTTTTGTTTGTAGCATGATCCTTATGAGTTGCCTATTATGCATGAAATAATTAGCTTTCTAACATTCACCGAAGATACAATAATTTTAATCGAAACTTAAAAATTTCTGTCAGGAAGTGGGGCTTGAATTTTCAACATTAAATGAAAAATAGTAATAAATGATTTCATACTTTCTAATTAATTTTAAAACTTGGCAGTACCTTAATCTTTCATAATAACATAAAAATGACACTTAATAGGCCAGTTTTTCTGTTACAGACTTCTGAGTTACTCAGGAAACTACCTGAATAGTTAATTTGAATTAAAAATCTTTTATCATTTCTAGGGCTAAACTAAAATAGTAAATGCTTCAGGTTAGCAAAGAAAACTACTTATTGTTAAAACGTGACATTTATTAAGGTATAATTTTACTACAAACTACATGTTTTTTTTATTTCACTCAAACTAAATGATAGCTTTATTCAGTCACAAACACACAAAGGAATTCATACTAAAACTAGTAAATAATTTAAGATAAATTTATTTAAAGTAAATTTTCGAAATGGCGTACATTAACTTCGATACACAGTCTACATCGTCTTAAAAATTTGCTTTTAGTCTTCAAAAGTATTCGTATTTTCTTTGATTTTTCTGCGCACTGTCTCAATTTTCTCCTTAATTCATTTTCCGAATTAATTTCTCTAGCATACACCATCTCTTTGTAGAATCCCAAATAAAAAATCTATAGTGTTTAAATCTGGTGAGCGTGCAGGCCATTCGATTGGCCCTGCACGCCCAATCCACCTTCCTGGGAAAGTTCTGTTGAGGTGCTCCCTCACTTGTCTTTCAAAATGGCAAGGAGCACCGTCATTTCAAATATCATATCCTCCTCGTTTGTAAATTAACTTCAAACAATAAACCATTTAGGTTATTTTGTAGAAAGTTCAGGTACTGGGACCCGTTCAACCTAGCCGACAATTCAAAGGGCCCAACCATTTCTCCATTTATGACTCCTGACCACATGTTGATACTAAATCTGTTCTGAAAATTTGACTGCCTTGCTTTTTTTGGGTTTTCAATGGCCCAGCTATGATAATTGTGAATGTTAAAGACGCCAGTCCTTTCAAACCGGGATTCATCCGTCCAGAGTATCTTGTTAAAAAAATCCGGGTCTTCCGCAGATCTTTCCAGCATTATTTGGCAAAAATTATTAGTATTTTTATTGTAGGTTGTCATTGTACGCAATACTAGAGGTACGTACCGATAGAGCACGTGAACGTGAAACGTGTAAAAGTTGGGATTCGCTAGAGTGGCGTCCTAGCGCAATTTTGAATTACGAGCGCTTGTTTAGGGTCCTCTACATCTCTCTTTACACGCACACACAACACATTAGATATCGACAATTCACAGTTAAATGAGGTGTGATTTGAAATGGCAGTGCAGCAATGTGTTGGGATTTTGAATAAAGAGTCTACAAAATAATAAAATGCACTCACCTGATTTCAGTATTCTTAAAACTAAAGTCCTTGGGATTCCAGTCCTTCTCGTAATCGCTCGTGAACTAGTAGAAGGTTTCTTTCTACTTCTTCAATGATTACATCTCTTCTTTCTGGATCCACTCTGGGTAGTCCTCGCGTGTTGATTACGCCCAGGAACGCGTCCAGCCATCAGGGTTTCGTGGGTGTTATTAAAACCCTGTAGCTCGGAATGCTCTAACACTTCTCCTCGCCGCTCAGTTGCTCTTGATAAAGCCGTGCCGCTAATGCGCCGTTTCCTTGGGCAACGCCGTGAAATAGTGCATCTCTGCGTATTGACTGAAGAATAACTCATTGCTGAAAGTAATCCAAATCACTAAGCAACTCAAGGTCCATAAAACAAGCACAGGTCTATCGTAAGGCAAATCAAGAATCCGGAAACAAAGCGAAGGTAGTAAAATAAGAGATCCAAATAAACGTAAACGTGGTAGTGGTTGCAGGAAAGCAGTGAACGACTGGCGGGACTGAGCGAGGTGAAAAGGGACGCGGTTGGTGTGGCGCGGGCGCGGGTGCAGCCTGGTAACAAAATGGAGCGCAAAGCAGGAATGTTTACCTGAGCCTTTGTTTAAAATTCCTTTGTGTGTTTGTGACTGAATGTGCTATCATTTAGTTTGTGAAATAAAAAAAACATGTAGTTTGTAGTAAATTATACCTTAATAAATGTCACGTTTTAACAATAAGTAGTTTTCTTTGCTAACCTGAAGCATTTACTATTTTAGTTTAGCCCTAGAAATGATAAAAGATTTTTAAATCAAATTAACTATTCAGGTAGTTTCCTGCCTGAGTAACTTCAGAAGTCTGTAACAGAAAAACTGGCCTATAAGTGTCATTTTTATGTTATGAAATTAAGGTACTGCCAAGTTTTAAAATTAATTAGAAAGTATGAAATCATTTATTACTATTTTTCATTTAATGTTGAAAATTCAAGCCCCTCTCCTGACAGAATTTTTTAAGTTTCGATTAAAATTATTGTATCTTCGGTGAATGTTAAGCTAATTATTTCATGCATAATAGGGCAACTCATAAGGATCTACAAACAAAATAACTTGGAAAAATCTCACAATTACATTTTTTAATGTTAGGCTGTTTAGGGTGAACATTTTCAAAAAAGGACAAAAAATCATAACAAAACTACAAAAATCGCGGAACATACATAGGGTATTTTCGGATACTAGGTGTGAGGTATCAAAAAATTTTATAACCTCACTGTTTGGACCATCCTGTATAAAGGATAAGATGCGTGCGGTGCAAACACATTAGCTAAGTACTTAAACTGAATTTAAAATTTGTTATTTAAGTCAAAAGAAGTTAAAATTTGTGTTATTTTTTGTCTAACTTAGTGAATACTAAGTTAGACAAATATTAGTGTAACATCAGTGTGAAAAGGAAAACCTTTAATTCAGACTTAAATATGTAAGTGTAAATTTTGAACTTTATAACCATAAATATGATTTGATAGTCAAAGTGAAGCAACTCCACATTAAAATTTCGCTATAAAGAAACTTATGAAATACAAATGAACTAAAAATATGGTGAAAATAATCGAAATCAAAATTATAACCTATAAAAATTAAACAAACGAACAATCCGTTGAGTCATTTAAAAACAGTTTATCAAGTTTGCGCCATCTTATATCAAGTGTTACGAGTAAAACCTATCTAGTGGAGTTTGAAGATACTAATACAAACCGAACTGAATCAAACATAAGCAATAAAAAATATAGTAACTTGACACAAGAGGTCGCTTAATAACATCCAAAGAAATAAAATCACTTATCAATATGGAAGAAATAGCAAATATGCTAAAGAAAATGCAGGATGATATAACGGAACAAAGAAAAAAATTAAAATGTTTACAAGAAGATATTTCAAAGCCTATCATTGAAATTATGAACTTAAAATTTAAGGAAATTATGTCAAAAAATAAAGAGCTGGAGGAAATTATCAATAAGCAACAAAATGCATTAGTAAAAGATAGAAAAACAAATACGGATGAAAAACATAGTTTTATTTGGGCTTGAGGAAAACTAAAAAAGTTATGAAGATTTAGAAAATAATAATATTAAATTTTTAAATGAACACTTGAACGCAAATTGTACCTTACAAGATATAGAATCAGCCTTAAAACTAGGTAGGAAGAGAGAAAAACCTAAACCAATTAAGATTATGTTTTGTAAATTAAGCCTTTAAATAAAAATTTAAAAACAAAAAAGCGATTAGACTGTACTAACTACTATATTAAAGAAAATTTTACACCACATGTACTGAAAATACGAAAAGAGCTCCAGAAAGAAGTGGACACGGCTAGAAGTCAGGGTAAAAATGCTGTGCTAAAACGCGACAAAATTGTCTACTTAGGAACGAATAAAGACAGTCTAATATATCAAAAAGAAAACCTTCTAAATGTATAAAAAAAAACAGACAATCGCTCTCACACGCGCATCGAACTTTTAAGAAGAGTAAAATCGATATAAGAAAATATTTTTTATCAAAAGAAACGGAACTGGACTCTCCTCTTGCTTCTTCTACAAGTTACCAGCACGAAATTCACGATTCTCAGCACGAAATTCAAAACAAACAGTAGCAACCACCAGTACCTCCTCCTTATTCAATTAAAGTTAACAAAACTTACATTTACTCTCCCAACACGGCTGGTCCCCGTGGGAGTAATAGACCACAACCCTCCATATGTAAACATAAAGAAACTGTTAACAAAAAAGACAACTACCTACATATATATAGCTACGTTAAACGTGAGATCACTTATAAATGTGTCAAGATTTATCGAACTGGAACATGCTATTTCTGAAATAAATTGGCATATTGCCTATAATATGCCAATTTATTTCAAAAAATCAAAGAAAGTCCTAACTTTCTGAAATGAAACTAGAAGGAAAAGAAATTAAAGAAAACAAAGATTATATTTTTATGTATTACAAATTAAAAAAAATTAGAAAAGAATATTAAAGATTTTATACCAATATCAGACAGAGTTGCTAGATTAGATCTAAATTTTGGATGCAAAACATTTAATATAATACAGGTGTATGCACCTACGGAACAATCCTCATTAGAAGACCTAGATAGATTCCACAAGTATCTCCAAAAAGCAATAAATAACACTAATAAGGACACACTGGTTGTTGAGGACTTCAATGCACAGATTGGCATGCCAAAAACTGATGACAAGTCAATCATGGGCTCATGGGGTAAGAGAAGTCAAAGAGGCAACACATTAATTTTCTTTTTTTTCGAAATAAATAACATATAACAAACACATACTTTGAAATTATTATGAATTTTATGTATATGAATTATTTTAAAATCCTGAAAGAGATATACAAACAGAGCAAGGCTGTGGTTGAATTAGAGAGAAAAGGAACACCATTTAATATTAAGAAAGGAGTGAGACAAGGGGATCCTATTTCGACGTATTTATTTAACGCAATTTTAGAACATATTTTTAGACAACTTAATTGGCATAATATTGGCATAAAAATAAACGATTCGCTGATGACGTTACCCTTATCAGTAAAAGTCATGCTGAACTAGAACACATGCTGGTATCTCTAGATATATAGAGTCGAAAGTGTGGACTCCATATGAATACTGAAAAAACGAGTCTCCTAACTAACAGCGTTAGAGTGCCTACGAAGGTGCAAAACACATTGATAGAGTATGTAGACAACTATGTCTATCACGAGCAGAACATTTGTTTTTTAACATTTACCGCAGAATAAAAAGTGCTTGGAGAAAATACTGGTCACTAAAAGAAATATTTAAGTCTCCTATACCGACGCGACTAAAAAAGAAAGCAATGTACACTATTAGAGCTAGCGCGCACTGGTGATTTTCGTCGCCGTGACATTAAAGTTTTTGTCATTGTCACGTCACGTTTCCAAAGCGGAGTACGCTCACGAAGGGTGACAGTGACAATTTTTTTTTTTTGAAATCGAAGCGTCATTTGCCGACATGGACTTCGAAGAGGCGGTCGCTGTCTGTGAACTCATCAGACTAAGGAGGAAAAAAAAGGCTAAAAATTACTAGCCTATCCTGTAAAAAGCTGCCATCAGAAGTGATATCTGCACAGACTATTAACCAATCCAAGAACAGATTAGATAAACAACTAAAATAGAATAATTGCACATTTGAAACTAGGATACGGGCTTATATTGTTTCAACTGATGACCTGTTAATAATAATTATTATTCCTTCAGCGTCCCAAAAAATGGAGTCCATAACCTTTCCCGCCGAACTTGACATGAACTGAATTTCTTCGGTGTCGGTGAGGAGGCTCGTTTCCAAACAATTGATGGTTGTTTGGTTTCAGGATGGAAATGGTGAATTCAGGTCTCGTCCATGGTCACGAAACGTGATAAAAAATTCCTGATCTGCTTGGAACCTTTCGAGATTCACCCTCGAAAGGTCGACTCGTTTTTCTTTTGCTCGTCGGTTAACATTCTCGGTACACAACGCGCAGAGACCTTTTTCATATGCAATTAGTTCGCAAGGATTCTTTGAACACTGCCATATGAGATCCCTGTGATCTCATGCATGATGGTTGTCACGCTTCGATTTGCCAATCGACTTTTTTCACGTTATCTTCAGTGAGGAATGTGGATGGGCGTCTTTCGCGATGTTCATTTTCCGTGGATTTTCTGCCCAGTTTAAACTCCTTTTTGAGAAATA
>JAGSMP010002843.1:0-18231 GCA_029286625.1 Parnassius orleans
AGCTGCCATCAAGTGATATCTGCACAGACTATTAACCAATCCAAGAACAGATTAGATAAACAACTAAAATAGAATAATTGCACATTTGAAACTAGGATACGGGCTTATATCAGTTGTTTCAACTGATGACCTGTTAATAATAATTATTATTCCTTCAGCGTCCCAAAAAATGGAGTCCATAACCTTTCCCGCCGAACTTGACATGAACTGAATTTCTTCGGTGTCGGTGAGGAGGCTCGTTTCCAAACAATTGATGGTTGTTTGGTTTCAGGATGGAAATGGTGAATTCAGGTCTCGTCCATGGTCACGAAACGTGATAAAAAATTCCTGATATGCTTGGAACCTTTCAAGATTCACCCTCGAAAGGTCGACTCGTTTTTCTTTTGCTCGTCGGTTAACATTCTCGGTACCCAACGCGCAGAGACCTTTTTCATATGCAATTAGTTCGCAAGGATTCTTTGAACACTGCCATATGAGATCCCTGTGATCTCATGCATGATGGTTGTCACGCTTCGATTTGCTAATCGACTTTTTTCACGTTATCTTCAGTGAGGAATGTGGATGGGCGTCTTTCGCGATGTTCATTTTCCGTGGATTTTCTGCCCAGTTTAAACTCCTTTTTTTGAGAAATATTTTACGGATATTCCGATCTTAACCACTAAGTCACTGAATTCTTCGCCGAATCATTACTTAAACAAAATGTAAATGCGTGTACAAAGAATTTTACATTTCGTAAAATATCATCAAAATATATTGTAAAATATTTTAAAACTATTGATATTAAGAAAACTGTGGATCTGTGGGGGATTTCCGTTAAAGTTATTGCGTCTATAATCGATATAATCGCGCCTCAACTAGCTATTATTTTTAATACTAGTATCGAATATGGTGTGGTTCCTGATTTGATGAAGCATAGTAAAGTAATACCTTTATTTAAATCTGGTAGTGCATTAGACCCCGCCAATTTTAGACCCATTTCTGTACTGCCAACACTAAGTAAAATTTTTGAAAAAATTATTCTTGATCAAATGTTAATTTTTTTTAATGTTAATAATTTACTTCATAAAAATCAATTAGGTTTCACAAGGGGTTGCTCGACAACTGATGCTGGTGTTGAGCTGATTAAATATATTTTCAATGCCTGGGAGAATTCACAGGATGCTTTGGATATATTCTGTGACCTATCCAAAGCCTTCGATTGTGTTCACCATGAAACATTAATCAGGAAACTACAACACGGTGTAAGAAGTAATGCTCTTAAATTAATTGTTTCATATTTAAGTAACAGAACGCAAAAAGTTGTCATTAATAGTATGAGCTCTTCCGGGTCGATAGTACAAATGGGCATGCCTCAAGGCTCAATTCTCGGCCTTTCTGTTTCTTGTATATATTAATGACTTACCTTACATAGTAGGGGATAACCATAATATAGTATTATTTGCTGATGACACTTTATTAATTTTCAAATTAAAACGACAATTATTAAAATATGACGAAGTAAATAATGCTATATCTAAATTAGTAAATTGGTTTAATGTTAATAACTTGCATTTAAATAGCACTAAAACGAAATGTATGAAGTTCATGACTCCAAATGTCAGACAATTAAATACTAATGTAATTTTAAATGGGGAGGAACTGAGTCTTGTCGATACCACCATTTTTCTCTGAATAACACTAGACGCGAAGCTTCAGTGGAGCCCCCATATATCAAAGTTTGCAAGCAGACTTAGTTCTGCAACATATGCTGTAAAAAAGATTAGAAATCTTACCAGTGTGGAAACAGCTAGACTTGTTTACTTTAGCTATTTCCATAGCATAATGTGGTATGGTATTTTGCTATGGGGACACGCGACCGACACTGAAATTATATTTGTTTTACAGAAGAGGGCCATAAGAGCAATCTATGATTTAAAACCTAAAGAGTCGCTCCGACAAAAATTTAAGGAAAATAAAGGCCTCTCAATACATTTATGAAAATGTAATATACGTACACAAAAATAAAAGTAGTTATACAAAAATAAGTGATATTCATTCTGTAAATACTAAGAACAAACATAAGCTAGTAGTACCAGTTACTCGACTCCACCGAGTCAGTAATTCATTCTTGGGGCGATGTATACGCTTTTACCACAAAATCCCAGAAAATATACAAAATTCGACCTGCTCAAAATTCAAAAAACTTTATTAAACATAGTTTGTATAAAAAAAGGTTATTATAATATTAAGGAATTTATGGATGATAATAACCCCTGGGAATGAGGTGTTCGCTACCAAGCTATTTCTAATTTGTTTTGTGTGGTTAATTGTGTAACATACATGATTGTAAGCTGTTATTTAAAAAAAAAAGTCCCGCTGGGTTTCTTGCTGGTTCTTCCCAGGACAGAGGTTTTTTTTTTCGAACCAGTGGTAATTAAACAAAAGAGTGACTTTCAATAAGTATTATTTATAATCTATATTGAATAAAACAGTTTCTGTTTCTGTTGGCCCATCGTGCAACTGTGGAATATGGAGGAGCAGAGTTTCAGCCAAGTGTGTCTTTAGTAGATTTTTTTTAACAGAGGTATTTAATGACAGTTCTAATTTAGTTTTTCTCCATTTTTACATAAGCAAGCAAAAAATATTTTTATTGGATTTTTATGTGCACTGGAAATAACCGATTATTATCATTACTTTTGGATCACCCCTCGTATTTAGGGATACGATTTTTCATTAGGGTTCCGGTTCAATTTATTTGTTGTTGCACTGTTTTTCAATAGAGGAATAAATGTGGAATAGCGGTTTTTTACCTTTGATGCAAGTCCGTTCATTGCTGCTCGGCGTCTTGCTTGGATTGTTAAGGGAAAAAGTCTGGGGCACTTGATCATTTGCAGAGGTTGTAGCTGGATCTTCTTCCAGGAGAGGATCATCAAACACCTCATATTTTTTTGTTGTCTACAGGACTCTTCAGATCACGAAATATTTCTTCACTATTTATATAAAAGTCTTCATTGTCATCACCTGACGTCGCTTCATCATTAATTTAGTCTAAATACTTTTGGATATCCTTTTTAGTTAAGGGTTTCATCTGAAAAACTGACCGAAACAAACCTTCCCGTAAACCACCACTGCCCTAAACTATCCTGAGGGTTGCCCGCGTAAACCAAGAGTACCACGAATGAAACTGTAGGCCTACGTTGTAGGAAAACGTTAAGCTATAGTTTATTTTTTACAGTTATAATAACATTATAAAGTTAGAATGCAGTTGTTGTGTCATGCTCATTTTTTATGTTTATATACAGTGGCGAAGCTAGGACTCCAAACTAGGGCAAGCCCAAGATATGGTTTTGTTGTTTTTAACAGTTTTATAAAAATTTACCTTTTCCTCGCCGATTAGCTCTTTAACACACTTCAATTTATCACAAGGAACACTATTATCCTTCATTTTCACTAAAAATCTATAAAAAAGCATACATTTTCAACTCGCAATATTTATTCGCTCCAGTAAACACACAGAGTAAACATTGAAATGTGAAGTGAACTTGCAAAGGTATCGCCCGCGACTAATGACTAACTTCACACTAAAAGCCGGGCTTTTCGCTACGTACAAATTGCTATATAAACAATCGTAGTTATATTTCATTATAGAACATTTTACCACAGGTTAGAAAGGGAGCGATCGTCTTCTCGAAAGCCCGGTAAAAGCCCACGCGTGCGAGAGAGACGACTAATTTTTATGACAACCTAATCGCGCAGTTTTGCCACGTGTTGACGTTATAAGGCCTGTGTATATACAGTAATCTATGGCCTGTGTAGAACAGGTCAGCGACAGCGACAGAGAAGCGCGCGGGAAATTTGAAATAGTTTGAAACTTTGATAGGTCAAGCCCGGCTTCTCGGCTTTATGGAGGCTTCGCTACCGTTTATGTCATGTTCTCTTACTCCTTAGGCGTCGTCCCAAGCTCATGGAAGACAAGCTTAGTGCACCTGATCCCTAAAAAAGGTGACTTCTCGGACCAATCCAAATACAGGCCTATCGCCATCATCTCCTTTTTCTCCAAAATAATGGAATCCATTATTAACTGCCAGCTCATGCGGTACCTTAAAGAGCATAAGCTGATTAGTGACCGTCAATACGGTTTCCGTCGAGGTCGTTCAGCTAGTGATCATCTTGTCTACCTGAGTCACCGATAGATAGAGCGGAGGCAGTCGAGACCAAAGGGGTGGGCCCTGGCGGTTAGTTGGGACATAGCGAAGGCCTTCGATCGAGTCTGGCACAAAGCGCTTCTTTCGAAGCTTCCCTCTTATGATCTTCCCGAGAAATTATGCAATTGGGTCACCAGTTTGCAGCTTAAAAAGGGCTCCGGTCCTCTACACTCACCATACGGAACACATCATCATTATCATCATTACAGCCCTTCACAAGTCCACTGCTGAACATAGGTCTCTCCCACGGAATGCCACAAAGCACGGTCCCGAGCCACCTGCATCCATTGGCTTCCTGCATGTCTTACCAGGTCGTCACTCCATCTAGTAGGGGGACGCCCTACACTTCGACTGCCGGTACGAGGCTGCCACTCGAGAACCTTTCTTCCCCATCGGTTGTCGGTTCTTCGAGCTATATGGCCGGCCCATTGCCACTTCAGCTTACTAATCCTTTGGGCTATGTCTGTTACTCTGGTTCTACTGCGAATATCCTCATTTCTAAGTTTATCACGCAGAGAAACCCCGAGCATAGCCCTCTCCATAGCTCGCTGAGCGGAACACATCAGCATAAAAAAATTAAATGAAGCTAAGTTTTGGCTACTAAACTGTTGAAAAGGTGATCCTTTACGTGTCGATTCTTCACATCAGCTATGTGTCCTATGTAGGTGAGACCACATTCACAGTCAAGCTTGTACACTCCTGCATCTTGTAGAGGGATTTTACACTCGACTGATGGTAAAAATGTTTTAAAATAAGTTAATATACGCGATAAAATCCTTAAAAATTAGTTTCATTTCAATGTGCAGTGTTTGCGTAAATATAAGATTAGGCTGCTTTTTCACGCTGGTGTTCTGAGAATAATTATGTTGGAATATTTGGAAAAGGGAGCCACTATTTCGGGCTCTTACTATGCAGGCCAAATAAAAAGATTGCAGGAGGCTATTAAGGAAAAAAGACGAATATTTGTTTACTAGCTAATGGTCGCTGGTCAATTTTGATTTTGGCGGAGCTGATTCTGTCGCTGATGTGGAAACTTTTTATTCCATCATCTGTGGTGCCTAAACACATAAACATAAACAAACTCTCACGCCTGTCACCCAGAGGGGTAGGCAGAGACTACGGACTTCCACTTGGCACGATCCTGGCACACCTCTCTCGCCTCCTTTACATCCATATATCTACGCATACACGCTCGTCGGTCAAGGGTACTCCTAATCTGGCCCATTTCCAATATATCGCCAATTTGGTCGATAAACCTTCGTCTAGGGCCCCTTTCCGACTCTGCCGTTCACTTCTGCAGCATAAATTTGCTTTGTCACTTTCTTCGTTCATTCTTTCTACATGACCAAACCACCGAAGCATTCCTTTCTTAATCCTGGTCACAACGTCATCTTGCAAACCACACTTTTCTCTTATCACACTATTTCTCACCCTGTCATTCAGATTCAGCCCTAGCATACTCCTTAATGACCGCATTTCTACAGCATTTATTCTACTCTCATGCTTCTTCTAACTAACACAGCATTGTGAATTGCCAAACGTGCCTTTTTTGACACATTTTGACTCTTCACAATAGCGTGTAGAGCCCCATTCACTCTATTTCCTGCGTTCACTCGTCGTTCTATATCCTTATCATATCTACCATCCCTACTAAATAAACATCCCAAATATACAAACTCATCCACTTGCTCAATCAACTCCCCTTCTATTCTTATTTCACATAACGTTTTACTTTCTTCTCTTCAAAAACCATCACTTTCGTCTTACTTGCGTTCACTTTCATACCTCTTTCTTTTAATGATCGAAAATAAATTATTAAGAATAACTCAAAAACTATTGGTGAGACCTTGACCAAATTTATATGGGACCACATCAAATCAATCATCAGATCAAATAAAAAAAGAATCATCGAAATCAGTTCACCCAGAAAAAAGTTATGAGGTAACACATAAAAAAAGAACATACAGTCGAATTGAGTACCTCCTCCTTTTTGAAGTCGGTAAAAAATTTACAATTTTATGGGTGCCGGTGAGGAACGGACCTGGGTTGCTAGCGTACCGTGATATTTTACGCCAAACTCCTAGCCCCCGAGCTACCAGGTCTTGTTTTGAATCTTTGTATAGCCTACAAATAATTCCTCTATCTTAATCTTTGCGTAAACTTCCACTGCTGAACATGTAAGGATCTCTCCCGATGTAGAGAGGATTTGCCTTGAGCGTCACGTTTGGCATACGATTGACGATCGCAGAACCAGACGTGAGCACCTCTGACAATGTTGCCCGTCGCCGGTATGGATATTTTTCATCTGAAGTAAATGAGGTGGTTATACCGCCATGTGTCTGAAGCCATCAGATTTTTCTGGCAAACCCATAGTCGCCTCTTACGAAACCTCTTATGCCGCACTTATAGGCCAACTTCGACTGTACTGTGTGTATTACACTAGTTCTATGTGGGATTCGAAACAGCGATTATTAGATTAATGTAATTATAACATGGTCAGAAAAACCATTCTTTCCCTCAAAAATGAATATGAGAGACATTATTTGGAGTAATTGGTTAAAATACTTTATATCTAGCAACATTATTTAGTATAATTATCTAAAATATTATAATTTCTCTATTTCTCCCAGAGTTAACTGATAGAGAATGCCATAAGGCATAAACTCCGCCCATTGTAAATCGTTTATGATGTCTTACAATATAGATGCAATGTCTTACAATAAATAAAATGTTTAATTCGTGTGTATTTCAGAACAGTTCATCACACGGACAAATAATTTTTCAGAGCCGTCTGAGAAGAAGATTCACTCCAATTTTACTGAAAGTAACATAAACGTAGTACATAATGAAAACCTCTATTTTGAAAGCCCTACTATTAAATCAAATCCTAAAGTGAAAAAAGATAATCAAGCAATTAATAAAAAAATTTTTGAACGTGATGTTTGTAGTAAAAAATTTACAACAAAAGACATTCTCGCCAAAAACATTTCATACAGTCATAAGACGCAAAAGAACTCAGACACCACTGCAGTTCGGACACAAGTTGAACAAACTCCAGTAGCACAACAAACAGAAATATTTAATTGTGATATTTGCGATTATAAAACATTTCAAAAAAGTTGCATTTTGGCACATCTTAAAACGCATGTCGCTAAGCAAATTTACTGTTGTAATAATTGTGAATATAAACGTATTAGAAATATGGAGTTCCAAAGGCATATGAAAATACACACCGGTGAAAAACCTTTTTCGTGTAATATCTGTGAATATAAATGTATTCAAAAAAGTTATTTGCAAACACATATGAAAAAACATACCGGAGAAAAACCTTTTTCGTGTAATATCTGTGAATATAAATGTATTCAAAAAAGGTATTTGCAAACACATATGAAAAAACATACCGGAGAAAAACCTTTTTCGTGTAATATCTGTGAATATAGATTTATTAGTAAAAGTACTTTGCTAAGGCATATGAAAATACACACCGGTGAAAAACGTTTTTCGTGTAAGATCTGTGAATATAGATGTAATAGAAAATTACATTTGCAAACACATATGAGAATACATACCGGTGAAAAACCTTTTTCGTGTAATATCTGTGAATATAAATGTATTGAGAAAAGTTATTTGCAAAAACATATGAAAAAACATACAGGAGAAAAACCTTTTTCGTGTAATATCTGTGAATATAAATGTATTAAAAAAAGTTATTTGCAAACACATATGAAAAAACATACCGGAGAAAAACCTTTTTCGTGTAATATCTGTGAATATAAATGTATTCAAAAAGGTATTTGCAAACACATATGAAAAACATACCGGAGAAAAACCTTTTCGTGTAATATCTGTGAATATAAATGTATTCAAAAAGTTATTTGCAAACACATATGAAAAAACATACCGGAAAAAACCTTTTCGTGTAATATCTGTGAATATAAATGTATTCAAAAAAGGTATTTGCAAACACATATGAAAAAACATACCGGAGAAAAACCTTTTTCGTGTAATATCTGTGAATATAGATTTATTAGAAAAAGTACTTTGCTAAGGCATATGAAAATACACACCGGTGAAAAACGTTTTTCGTGTAAGATCTGTGAATATAGATGTAATAGAAAATTTCAGTTGCAAACACACATGAGAATACATACCGGTGAAAAACCTTTTTCGTGTAATATCTGTGAATATAAATGTATTGAGAAAAGTTATTTGCAAAAACATATGAAAAAACATACAGGAGAAAAACCTTTTTCGTGTAATATCTGTGAATATAAATGTATTAAAAAAAGTTATTTGCAAACACATATGAAAAAACATACCGGAGAAAAACCTTTTTCGTGTAATATCTGTGAATATAAATGTATTCAAAAAAGGTATTTGCAAACACATATGAAAAAACATACCGGAGAAAAACCTTTTTCGTGTAATATCTGTGAATATAGATTTATTAGAAAAAGTAGTTTGCAAAGGCATATGAAAATACACACTGGTGAAAAACCTTTTTCGTGTAATATCTGTGAATATAGATGTAATAGAAAATTTCAGTTGCAAACACACATGAGAATACATACCGGAGAAAAGCCTTTTTCGTGTAATATCTGTGAATATAGAAGTATTACAAAATTTCGTTTGAACATATGAAAATACATACCGGGAAAAAAAAATTTTTTTTGTGTAATATCTGTGAATTTATTAATATGAAAAACACTG
Source organism: Parnassius orleans (assembly GCA_029286625.1). Lineage (NCBI taxonomy): Eukaryota > Metazoa > Arthropoda > Insecta > Lepidoptera > Papilionidae > Parnassius > Parnassius orleans. Next base: position 8,895 of record JAGSMP010002843.1, read on the forward strand.
GAGCAAAACCTATTTCGTAAGCTATCTGGTAAAATATGTACAATATCATGTAAATGTGTTTTATATAAATATAAAAGTGTACCAGATAAAAATCTAGTTTTTGTGAATTTCTTATGAACTTATAATATATAAGATGAACTTAATAACTGAACTTATAACGTCCTAAGTGGTCGGCGTGGAGAGTATGCATAGGCACTGGAACTTTCTGAATAGGATACAGTTCCCCTTGTTTCTTACCATATTCGGACTTGCCATATGCGCACTGTAGGCACGACTTAATATATTTTCTTATAAATCGAGTCATCCCGATGAACCAAAACCGAGCTTTTATGGTTTTTTCGCATCTCTCAAAACCAGGGTGCCCTATTTGGTAATGATATTTCTGCAGTAGGCCATATTTTGCCAGTTTTGGTATAACAAAAAGTTCTCCATGCAACGTTTTTCTGAACAGGGCGTTATCTTTAATAACATAATTATTATTTACGTCTGGGTTAGTGGTCTGTTCCCGTAACTGAGTAATTATATGCTGAATATTGTCGTCCTGCAATTGTAGCGTTACTAACCAATCTGATTCGTCAATTTGGAAAATATGTTCCGTCAGGGGGTTCCTACTCAAGGCATCCACATGCTTCATTCGTTCTCCCGGTCTATATACTATTTCCAAGTCATAATCCTGGATCTACATATCCTCGATGGTGGCTTGGCCACCATCGAGCTATTCGAGGAATGAGATCCTTTTTAACCAATGTAGTGCGTAAAGCGGCACAATCTGTAATTACTTTTACAGGTATCCCCACTAAATAAATGCGAAACCGTTTCAGCGACTCTACTACTGCGAGGGTCTCAAGTTCATAACTGTGATAGAATTGTTCTTCTTTAGATGTTACTCTACTGAAATATGCTATTGGTTTTATTGCGCCATCGGGCTGCTGCTGCTTGCTCGCGTCAGTGTGTAGTTCCGTAACTGCTTTGCTGTCATAAATGCCAAGAACTGGCCTCTCAATTAATCGAAGTTTCAGTCACTGAAACGCATTTTCCTGTTCTGGACCCCAATCCATGTTCTTCTTCGTCAGTTTTGTTAAGGGAAGAGCAATCTTAGCAAATCCACGAATTAATTTTCTTAAGTAGGAGGTAAGTCCAATAAACTGTCTGATCTCATGAACATTTGATTTTGGCTTGACCAGGTCGGATTGTTTCTGCAGATATCTCATGACCTAAGTAATTGACACTTGCTTTCAGGAAAGAACATTTTTTTAGATTTAATTTTAGACCAGCTTTTTACAAAAGGGCTAGAACACCATCCAATAATTGTATACCGGCTTCTACAGTTACAGTAGGTAGCATTATGTCATCAAGATATATGGCGACCTCGTTTCTAAGGTCTTTTAAGGCAAGGCTTATTAGTCGAGAAAACACAGCAGGGGCATTGTGGCCAATCTGAAAGGTACCTTTAGGAATTCGTAATGTCCGGAGGGTGTTACAAAGGCAGTTTTATGTGTCGAATCATCGGTAAGCTTCACTTGATAATAGCCTTGAGCTTAGTCAAGCGTTGTGAAGTAAAATTTACCTGCCAATTTTGAGATTTGATCGTCAATATGTGGTAAGGGAAACCGATCTTTTATAGTGTGAGAGTTTAAAGCCCTATAATCGACGCATAGCCTATAGTCACCGCCTTTCTTTTTCACCAATATAACTGGACTTGCATATTCGGATGTTGATTCGCGTATTATGCCGGCTTCAATCAAATCTTGCACCTTACTATTAACGATTTCGTTTTCTTTGTGTGATAGTCTATATGGCTTAAAGTAAACTGGTTTGTCAGTAGTTGTCCGTATATGCATTTCCACGAGATCTGTGCACCCCAAATCTCTCGTATCCCTAGCAAAGATATAACGGTATTTATTTAATAGTTTTAGGAGCTCATCCTGGTCCCTTTTTTCTAGATCTCCTACGTCAATTTCACCCTTATTTGGAAGGTTACCATAACCATCAGGAAGACAAAAAAAAATCAGTATTCAGTACGTCCTGCACATTAGTAGGGTCACTAGTTCAGCCCGCGCTATTAATTTACGAGCAGGGAACAAAACTGGTATATTACTCATATTTATAAATTTTAAACACCCTTCGATGCAGATAATTCCTCAAGGTATTGCATAACATAATTTTCATAATTGCATATAGACAGAATTTGTCAGGAAGTACAAATTGTCGTTAGATTCAATATTCACCGTCACATCAATTAGGCTGACGCTTCGTGCTGGTAAAGTGACATCACATTTTAGGTACACATCGAATTTACAATTGTAGTCTAACAATACCCCCGAAATTTATCACTACGTTTGGCAATGTTACAGTCAAAATACTAACTTGTTCTACGAAAACCATATTATCGATTCTGCAGTCGGTGTTCAGCAGGGTGACCCACTAGGTCCAGCACTTTTCAGTTTCGGAATTCAACCCATTATTTCAAATTTGAAATCCAAGCTGAATGTCTGGTACTTGGACGACGGTACACTGGAAGGTAGAGCAGATGACGTCCTCAGTGATCTTACTTATATTTTTCGAAATTTTAAAAATATTGATCTTGAACCAAATAGCAATAAATGTGAAATATTTTTTTCCAATAATTTATCTACTTCTCACAGATACACTTTAATTCAAAATTTCAATCATATTTCTCCAGGAATAAAAACTGTCAGTAAGGAATCACTATACCTTCTAGGTGCCCGTTGTTTTTCGATAGTATTAAACCTGTTTTAAAAACAAAATTTGATCAGTTTTTAAGCCACGTTGATAAATTGTATAAATTAAGCCCCCACATTGCGCTTACTATCTTAAAATATTGTCTCCTTGTACCTAGATTTACATACTTACTCCGCTCGAGTCCAGTCTGGAAATGTTCGGATATTTTAAAAGATATTGATAATAATCTTAAAATAGCAATAGAAAAAATTCTAAATTTAATTTTAAATACAACAGCCTGGACTCAAGCTACTTTACCTATAAAATTTGGTGGTATTGGTGTGAGAAATCTTTCTAGCGTTGCATTGCCTGCTTTCCTTGCTTCCGTGCATAGTGTCAGTAATTTATGTAACATAATTTTAAATAATAAAGTAGACCTGTGCTTTGCTACGGAGGCAGGGCAGACATGGCAAACGCTCTGTCCCGGCGAAAATGTTCCACTGGAAGTTAACGAACAAAAACAGTGGGATATTCCGTTGGTACAGAGGGTGCAGAAAGATTTGTTTCATAATTTCCATAGTGACCAAGATAAGGCACGCCTTCTAGCTGTTTCGACTAAGGAATCTGGTCACTGGTTACACGCTTTACCATCAAGTAATCTCGGCACATTACTTGATGGGGAAAGCTTGCGCATCGCTGTAGGAATCAGACTAGGAGCGGCGATTTGTCAACCCCATCAGTGCCCCTGTGGTAGCAGCGTCGACAAGTTTGGGCTCCACGGACTTTCTTGTAAGAAAAGTGCTGGTAGGTTTTCACGGCACGGTTCTTTGAACGATGTCATCCGAAGGGCTCTTGTCTCTATAAATGTTCCCTCGGTTTTAGAGCCTTGTGGAATATTTAGAGACGATGGCAGGAGACCAGACGGTATGACATTGGTTCTTTTGGAGAGAGGTAAAGCCCTAGTGTGGGATGCTACTTGCGTAGACACTTTGGCGGACTCTCATCTCAGAGGTACCCCGTTTAGAGCCGGGGCGGCATCAGAGGCAGCTGAACTGAGTAAGTGGCGCAAATATGAGTCTCTGAGAGATGACTACATATTTGTGCCATTTGCTGTAGAGACTATCGGTCCGTGGGGTCCACGTGCGGTGAAGTTCTTAAAGGAACTCCATACGCGGCTGGTCGTTGCTGCTGGTGATAAGAGGGCTGGCTCTTTTCTCGCTCAAAGGCTAAGTGTAGCCATTCAGCGGGGAAACGCAGCCAGCGTTCTTGGCACGATACCGCGTGGAGTAGGACTGTTTGATAATTAAATTACTAGTTTTAGTTTTTTTTTATTATAGTTTTTAATATTGTATATAATAAAATATTGTATATTGTAGTCTAGATTTTCCAATTTAACGCACTTTAGACAATCATCAACTACTAAAGATTCTACAAATTTTGCAGAGCTAGAAGTAGTTACCAGACTTACCCCCGGTTGATTAATCATCGGTTGCCCAATAATTAAATCTATATCGGATAGCTCGTAATTAGTTATTTCCACGTACCCACCGAGACATATTTTGACTATATGCACAGTTATTTGCGACCTCCCCAACGATTGTATGCAAGTTCCCCCAAATCCTCGCATTACCGTGGTCGATGCCGCTATTGTTAATTTCAACAATTTCGCTTTATTTTGTGTTAAAATATTTAATTTACTACCCGTATCTATGTAGACAACCAGTTTTTCTGTGCCGATGTACGCGTAACGCTTATATACACTGCATAACACATCAGTAGTGGTAAACAAGATGTGACTCACCAGGGATGACGAACGTTGCTGCGTTGAACCAGGAGTCGCCACAAACCAACAGGTAGCCGAAGTGTGACCATTGCGTTGACAGTTTTCACAGCGTTGTTTTGAACGGCAGTCCTGAGCTACATGTCCTAACCGCCGGCAGATATAGCACCGTCTCACCCCAGTCTGTTGGTCAGTTACAGAGCTTCCATCGGTTGTACCCCTTTTCCATAATGACTTTCGCATTGGTGTTGCAGCTTCTATTCTCTTATAATTTTCAAATGATGATAAATACCCGTAGTATAATAACTGTGGCGTCCGACATTTGTACGCTTTTGCGTTTGCTTGCAGCTCCACGAAGACCTTGGATGATACAAGAGATTGCATTTTCTCCTACGATATTGCATTTATTAATAAATGATAATTTGTCGTGGAAATAATTAGTCATGGTTTCGGAATCTTTTTTTGTTCTTGCCAACATCTCTTCGAGCCTGCTGACGAAATCAGTGGATCGTGGAAAGGCTATTTCTAGAGCACGTTTCCATCCTTCCCAGTCGAGGTTATAATCATCTAAGTCATCATACCAACGTCGAGCTGAACCACGCAGACGAAGTTGCATTAAAAATTGTTTCTCGGTTGCATCCCATCCATATATTTCACCAAGCTGATCGATCTTGTGCAACCAGCTGCTGACGTTACTGGTATTATCTTCAGGTCGAAATTTGGGGATGACCTCAGCGTCGACATGACTCACTCGGCGTTTTTTTCCGTAGCGGGCGCGTGGTCTTCTGAAGAGAAATAAAAATTTCGACTTTCTTCGTTTTCTTCATTCTTTCGGGAACGTTTTCGGCAATATTTCCGTTTATTTTCACCAAGGCCGTGTATGTAGGGGCCCGACATTTTATATCCCAGAATAATTTTACTTTTGTTTTTCACGAATTATATCCCACTTCTGAAATGTGACAGAGTGTGGTTGTCGATTTTCAAATAAAACTTTGATATTGTTTTACTCTAATATATAATTGACAGAGTTTCTGCTTAAGGCAAATAAGTAACTTACAATGAATCTAGTCGGAGTCCTGCATTTGTTTTTATACCCGCATTATGCGGTTTACAATTATTCATAAACGGAAATAGTTTAAAATATTTATTACATCCTGAATCTTATTTTATAATGTAATTACAAACTTAAATATTATATTATATACTATAAATCAAATAATTATGCATTTATTTATTCAAGTAATTTTAATTAAGTTAAATTTATTTAATGAAGTAATGTTTAATAATAAGAGGTTTAAGTAAGTTTATAATTATGGCTGAGGACGGGAAACATTTGCTAACATGTGCTAATTGAAACTGCATTTATTCTGAAGAAGCTAATTCAAAAACCAAAAAAATGGAATCTTAAAATAAATACCGCATGGGAGGTTAGTGGAAACAGACTAGATCACTAGACTTCATGTTTGTTTTTTTTTAAATTTAAATTATAGTTTATGTTTTTATTGTTTCGTTTTGACGTTTATCGTTACCTTCACAGCCTTTAAAAGTACTGTGCTGAACATAGGCTTCCCCCATGGATTGCGTCGTGTTTTCCATAGTTGCCACGTTGCAAAAGACCAAGGCAACCGCGGTTTTTTATTATTTTTAGTTATAATCGGGGAGACGCTGCTCTCCATCTCCTAGTTTGTGTCCCTTTGTCGCCTCTTACAACACCCGCGGGACGATATGGGGTAGTAGATATTCTAACACCGCCACTACACGGTCTCATCTCCATATTCATAGTGTTGGCGACGCGCTTTAATGATTTTAGAATATTTTTCCATTTATAAAATAACTCATATTCGTATCAAATAATAATTTATGTTAAAAGTAAATATATTTCGTATTAAAGAATAATCTACGTTAAAAGTAAATCTGTGCTGTGACGCTGTTTCTTTAATATTTTTGGATTTTTGTCCACTTTCAGTGCCCAGTAATGAAGATTATGGTAGTTTGTAATACCATCTCGGTTAAATTTGGACTCATCCGTCCATAGAATGTTTCTTAAAAAAATTTCTTCGTCTGCGTCGGCGTTCAGCATGAAACGACAAAACTCGTACAGCGCTTTTACCGGTTGGTAATGGTACGGATGTCGGCCTGACAGGTGCACCACCGACTGGTTTCTGATGATGTTTGTGCTGTTACCCTTTTGGCTTTTACAGCTTCATCGGGCTCAAAGCATACCTACCACTGGGACATACCGAGCCGGCGTGCTACAATGTTCGTTAAGACGTTAGGGTCGTCAATAAAATGTTGCATAATTGTTTCTTCATCGTCAGCCGTAAAACGTCGTGGTCTGCCAGTATCCACTTAATTTCTGTGAATTCAAGCTTCCGCTTTCACTTAATCGTCGATAGGTAGCTCCGAAGACAGAAACGTGGGTAAGCCGGCGATCAGGAAAGCGACGTTGATATTCTCTACGAGCCCCAGCAGCGTTGCTGTCAGCAAAACCATAACAGCACATGATGTCGGCATATTCTTCATTAGAATATGACGCCATTTTAACTTCGACGCACAAAAATAGTAACAATGAACAGTAATTATGTGGGTTCAATTACAGACTGATGCCTCTTAGTCGCCTGTGCGATACTTTATACTGCTAAAACAAGTGGGAGATTACCATTTTACCTTCATTTGTTCGTATTTCCCTTTATTTTTTTACCCTCTTACCCAACACGGCATCTCCTGACATAAGTCCGTCCTCGGGCTCCCTTAGCTTTAAATATTAGTCTCCATCAACGGCATGGGGGGTGCAGGCACCGCGTAGGTCGCAGGTGACGCGCTTGGCAATGGCTCTACGTTAGCATAACTTAACACAAGTGGTAAAATTAAAATTTTGTTAAAAGTCAATTATTAATAAATACGCATTATTAAGAATAACTCATAAATTACTGGTCAGATCTTGATCAAATTTATATGAGACCACATGATAAGCACCAGCTATCAAACAAAAATAGAACCATCAAAATCGGTCACCAAGAAAAAAGTTCTGAAGTAACACACATAAATAAACACAGTCAAATTGAGAACCTCCCTTTTTTGAAGTTGGTAAAATATAACTGATTAAGTCATAGGCACTACGTTAGCATAACTTAACATCTACTTAAGTCATAGGCACGACGTTAGCATAATTTAAGCTAGACGCGACAGAGGCACACGTTAGCTTGTCCACTTTCTACATTTGAGAAAGAGGCACAACGTTAGCGTATCTCAATATTACTCTTTCAGAAAGGAAGCACTACGTTAGCTATTTCTCACACATGTGTAACTACTCACCCTCAAAGTAAGCATGGGGTAAGCACACACCTCGTGTGGAGGCTAAAGTAACGTTACAGGCTTAATGTAACTGTCCCGTCTCGGCCTTTTCTGACCATGAAACGATAAACTCTGTTTTCAAATCTTTACCAATTTTTATTCATTATAGCGGTCAAACTGCGAACTCACTTATTATGCTCATTATCAAGAAAGTCCACGTATTGTGACGGGCAACTACGGAACCCTACCTCTACAATGTGCGTGGCCCGACACGAGCTTAGCGAGTTTTTATTATTCAACAGCACACGATGAGCGAGCTCTTGAATACATTTCATACAGACTAAGCCTTTTACAGAATTGAAAAGTTCAAATCAGATTAGTGTACAACGCTTCCTACTGGAGTTGAACGCACGTCATATATAATATCTTCTCTGAGGAAAACTGCGCACACGGCACAGATCGTACTATGCACTGAAGACACAGGCCACCCAGCTAAACGCGCTCCAGCGAGCGGTTACGCTGCGTTCGCGCCAGCGAGCTGTTTCACCGCACCAGTGCCATCGAGCCGCCGCGCTACAATCGCGCCAACAAGCCGCTGTACCGCACCAGCGCCAGCAAGCCGCAGCGCCGCACCAGCGCCTGCGAGCTGTCCAGACTTCAACACTGTAGGCATAGGCACCAAGTTTGCATACCTTCCAGTGGCTCCCAGTGACTGTTGACATAGGCAAAGCACAAAGTTAGCGTTAATCACTACACCTAAAACCTTTTAAATATTGGATTTTACTCTTAAGTAGTTTTAATGTAAAATTTAGAGTACGCCAGGTTAACCATGACATTGGGACGTCAAATATCTCAGTCCCCCGTGACCATGGGTGCTGTAAAGTACTCGAAACGTCGGAATATAAAATAAGTTAATATACGCGATAAAATCCGTAAAACTAGTTTTATTTAAATGTGTAGTGTTCGCGTAAATATAAGAAATCATTATGAGAAAAGAAATCTATTTATTTTAACACCTTTTAATGAGTAATATGTAATTGTATCGAAGTACTTATTTCAAATTTATGCTACAAAATGACCACCAAAGTATCTAAATAATACAGGTTCTTCTCCTGTTAATCAGATGACATCCAGCTTTATACGATCGATGACGTAAACAGTAAGCCGCAGGACGCACTATACAACAAATTTATTGCTCGTGTATAATGCAAATAGGGTTTACTGTGTGCCAGACTTGATTTAGTTTACCAAGTAAACCAGTGTTCCAGTAATGTAAGTATTTACTCGTATATAATAATGTATATGCGTTTCAAATATTTCTTTAAAAAGGCATACATATAAACACAAACTAGGGCTTTCATAAAGATATTTGTGTATTTGTGAAACTTCGAAGAATTTCTTGAAATATCAAGAATTTCGTGAAACAAAGTATAAATATATCAAAATGTGCAGTATTTATGCTCTAACAGGAAATTAAATAATAATCATATTATCTAAAGAATGGCGTTTATAGTAAAAATAAAAATAGTTATGTTGGAAACTAAAATAGACTTTATGTTTTTGTGTAATATCATTAGTTAT
>JAGSMP010002844.1:0-93238 GCA_029286625.1 Parnassius orleans
TTGGGACGTCAAATATCTCAGTCCCCCGTGACCATGGGTGCTGTAAAGTACTCGAAACGTCGGGAATATAAAATAAGTTAATATACGCGATAAAATCCGTAAAACTAGTTTTATTTAAATGTGTAGTGTTCGCGTAAATATAAGAAATCATTATGAGAAAAGAAATCTATTTATTTTAACACCTTTTAATGAGTAATATGTAATTGTATCGAAGTACTTATTTCAAATTTATGCTACAAAATGACCACCAAAGTATCTAAATAATACAGGTTCTTCTCCTGTTAATCAGATGACATCCAGCTTTATACGATCGATGACGTAAACAGTAAGCCGCAGGACGCACTATACAACAAATTTATTGCTCGTGTATAATGCAAATAGGGTTTACTGTGTGCCAGACTTGATTTAGTTTACCAAGTAAACCAGTGTTCCAGTAATGTAAGTATTTACTCGTATATAATAATGTATATGCGTTTCAAATATTTCTTTAAAAAGGCATACATATAAACACAAACTAGGGCTTTCATAAAGATATTTGTGTATTTGTGAAACTTCGAAGAATTTCTTGAAATATCAAGAATTTCGTGAAACAAAGTATAAATATATCAAAATGTGCAGTATTTATGCTCTAACAGGAAATTTAATAATAATCATATTATCTAAAGAATGGCGTTTATAGTAAAAATAAAAATAGTTATGTTGGAAACTAAAATAGACTTTATGTTTTTTGTGTAATATCATTAGTTATTGAAAGAAAAATCATTGAATTAATCAAAGTAAACATATGACCTTCAACGCTTTTTCTTGCATTTACGCTTCACTGTTTTCTTTTTTTAATTGATACAATATGAATAAAATGTCAATAAAGTTATTGGTGCGCGTGGTAGTTTCAAGCACTCTATTTGAAACTAACCGCAACAATAACTTTTGATACTTTTCGACACCAAATATTGATAATTTCTAGTTTTCAGATGTTTTCTTTGACATACGTCTAATGATCTACCTTTATACCAAAATTTCAAGTTCCTAAGTGACAAAGAAGTAGCCTAGGTTTTTAAAGAGTGAGTCAGTGAGTGACAATAATTGCACTTTTTACATCTTAATAGGTAAGAACTGTATAGTCCAAAATCCCACGGCCACCAGACATCATTTATTTTCTGAAGAACGAAATCTGTAAGAATGAGTGGTGTTAGTATGTACTATGATCGCATGCCTACCTGCTAGCTTAGCTAGACGGCCGTTTTCTAGGTATCAGGTAATCAAGGTAAGTAAAAACATTACTCACCTCACGTTAATTCTCCCAGCTGATTTTTAAGTTGATGTTAGATAATATCGTTAAAATCAGTTATCAATACTCCCAGATACTTTCCGTCATCAGTATCGCTTTGCAGACGCTTTAAAGCTTTCAAAAAAATTACTCAATTTCACTTACATTTGAAGCTCCATTTTTAGGGTTCCATAGTTAAACAACAAGGAACCCTTATAGTTTCGCTATGTCCGCCCGATCATCCGTCCGTTATCACGAGACAATTCGGAAAACTAAAATATAACGGTGTAAAAAATATTGCGCTTAAACTTATGTTTAAATACATGTTGCGATTAGATCTTTTGTTTAAGTACATACAGAACTCAAAAAGTCGGTATCACTGTTAAGAGTTCCTCCGGGGTAGTAGTATCGATAGGTATATCTCAGGGCTCAATTCTCGGTCCAATCTTGTTTTCCATCTACATTAATGACTTTTCTTATCTTTTCAAGATATATTATTATTTCCCGATTATACTTCATTAAATTTTAAATCCAAACCATAATTATTAAATTATGACGATGTGAATGCTCCATCGAAATTAGTACATTGGTTTAACGTAGGTTCCAAAGTAGTTCAGGTGGACCCCGAGGGGTCCATAGGAGACCACACGGGGGTCCACGTAGACGTGAAAAGAAAACAGGGGTTCACAAGTTGTAAGTGGGGGGTCCACGAAAAATTTTCTGGTTTTCATAATAAAGAGCAAAAATTTTGGCTTGGAATTATCTATCAACGTAGGCAGGTAGCATCATTCACTAGGTACGTACTCAAAAATATTCGAAACTCAGTTCAAACACAGAATTGAATAGAACAATAGATAATAGTACAAGTGTACACCACATGTCGAGACTTGCAAAGTGCCGCCCATGCGCCCGCTCGTCCGGGATGCTTGTTTAGACCTGCAAAGGGATGAAATGCGACTTGCGCTGTGCTTACAATCTACATTAGTATAAACACGAATGCCAAGAACAAAACATTATGCTGCGCCCCTTTTCCCTTAAGGGGGTCGCATCCGATTCGGCGGAAAGGCCATACAGGCCAAAGCCGTTCCCACAGGAGGTGTTTAGTGGGTAAGGCACTTCTTCAAAGTGAGTCCCACATAACCACGCAGCCGGCTGCGTGGTATGTTATGAGCATTCACCACCTCCCTCCCTCGCTTACGGTGTCCTTGCATTGGGCACAAAAAAAAAAAACAAAACGTTACTCATTTGTTTCCGGGATTTTGAACATAAAAGTGTGATTGTGAGTGAATCGATGTCAGTGTTTGCAGTGCCGGAAAAAGTAAGTATCTGCCTATTTGTTATACATATTTTTATCGTGTATTGTAATTTATCAATCATATTATATTTGTTTTACTATTTGAGTGTAGTAGGTATGTAGTAAAAATGAAATACTAGAGATTATTCAAAACAGAAGTTTTTTTGTTTTATAAAAGAACAAAAAGCAAGGGAAGATTAAACTTTAGGTACCTAGGTACTTTTTTGTTTAAAAATATTTATTTACGCGGCGACGGCGATTCATTAAAAGAGTGGTGTTTCCGCGGGCATTTTGTTTTTTTTTAATTGCAATAATTCTATTCTGTTGTGTTATAATAGCCATATTCTGGTAAAATCGCCTCAAAAAAAAAAAACATTTTTTTACAGGTCACAACTGATACGGAAAATGGCTGAATCTAAGAAGAAATGTCAACAGTATAGTGTTGATTATTTGAAATTTGGTTTTCTTCCATCAACGGCAGACAAACGATTGCCTATGTGTCTTTTATGCAACAAAGTTCTGAGCATTTATGTCATCTTGAAAACATAGGTAAAGATCTGAAATACTTTCAAACATAGAATGAAAAATATCAAAAGAGATCAACCGTAAATAGTATGTTTGCTTTAACGTCTCAAAGTAACAATGATGGCTTGCTGGCATCTTACAATATTTCGTTGCTTACAGCGAAATCTGGAAAAGCGCACACCATCGGAGAAGAGTTAATTTTACCCGCTATTGAAGAGGTTTTAAAAACTGTTCTGCACAAACCTCCATTTGACGTACTCAAAGAATTCCTTTAAGGAACAACACTGTACAAAGACGTATTGATGAAATGAGCTCTGATATAGAAAGCTTCTTGTGTAATTATCTGCAAACCACTCATTTTTCTATTCAATTGGACGAGTCTACTTTGACTGGTAATGAAGCATTATTATTGGCATATGTTCGATTTGTTATGGACGAAGAAATCCATGAAGAGCTGCTATTCGCAAAAACTTTAAAGTCGGACACTAAAGGCGAATCGACATTTAATGTCCTGAGTGATTTTTTTACAGAAAAATCTATTCCATTTACAAACATTATTTCAGTGGCAGCAGATGGAGCTCCTGCCATGTTTGGGCGATATCGTGGGTTTATAAGCCATCTTAAAAGAATAATACCAGGACTAATTGCAATTCACTGTGTCATCCACCGACAACACCTTGTAGCGAAAAATTTGAGTGATAAATTGCACCAATCGCTTCAATTTGTGATTAACGCAGTTAATAAAATAAGAAGCAATGCTTTGAATACCCGTTTATTTGAACTATTGTGCGATGAAAATGATGAAGATTTCCAACGACTGCTCTTACATACTGAAGTACGCTGGTTGTCGAAAGGTGCATGCTTATCGAGATTTTACTCACTTTTCGAATCAGCGATAGAGTTTCTGGAAACTAAAGCACCAGATTTAAAAGAAAATCTGATCAGATATAAAGCAGACATTACGTACTTAACAGATTCGTTCAAAAATTTCAATGACGTTAACTTACAGTTACAAGGGGACAGCCTTAATTTAATAAAAACAAAAGGTGTAATTTCGGCTTTTCTTGGTAAATTGAAATTAATGAAGTCCTGATGTCATAGTTTACGAAGACTACAATCATCTTTTAAGTAATAATAAAAGTTAAAATGTAACGTGATTTATTAAAATTTGTTTTATTACATGTGTAGTATTCATCATTATAGAACTGTATTTATGAAATTTTGAAGTCTATCCGAACGTAGAAAAAATATCAGAATCTATTTTATGGCGCCAATCAATATTAAATGGGAACAATGATATGAATCAAATATCGCATATAAGACCATGAAATCATCATTATTTTGTTAAAACTAAATTAACTTTAATTATCAATGAATGTAAAGAGTAAATAATAATATTAAATTTTTATTTACTCTTTACATTCATTCCTAATTTTGTACGTGGTAGAGCCATGCTGCAGCTGTATTAGTAGTATAGTAGTAGCACGAATGGGTCGGCTCGACCGGGGAAGGACCACGCTCTCACAGAATACCAGCGTAAAATAGCAGCTTAACGCTGCTGTGTTTCATATAGTGAGTGTAGAGAACCGGAAACCCTTTTTAATGGAAAGGAGGCATTCCATCTTAGTCCTCACGGGTGACAACGCATCTGCATTTTGATTCGTAATCGAGGATAGATGTAGATGTCTATGGGGACGATGTGAGACTGATGTCTATCGAGGAGAGATGTCTATGGGCCACAGCAACAACTTACCATCAGGTGGACTGTGTGCTCGTTTGTCACCTTCATCCTATAAAAAAAAATCCAAGACAATTTATCTTTCTTATGGATACATCGGAAGACACTTCCACTATAAAAAATTGTAGATGTTTCTAGACATATGATATTAATGCAATTCTGAAAAACTTATTTATTCACGTGTTCCTGTAGCATAATATATGCCAATTATCAATCATCTAGGTCCAATAGTCTTTGGAAATTCAAAAAAATTCTTTGACAAACTGACATAGAGATACAGATACCGAAGTGACTCTAATAATGATCGAATTTTGCTAAATTAGGCACGGAATAGCATTTAATGATGTTTCTAAATTGAAGACCACGCGAGCGAAGCCGCGGGTGAAAAGCTAGTAATATATACAATAAATAGGTTTGAGTTCTAAATAGCACTTCATGTTAGAACTGTGGATTCAGAGGTCGTTAGAAGAAGAATCGGAGCTTCGGCCTTTTGCTATTATATTATTATATTGTGTAACAAAATTTACAAATGGTATCAAGAATTTAATTTCCATAAACAATATTTCATGCGAACTGCCTTGAGTGGATGGAAATCTCAGTAACTTTTCCATTTTATTGGTTCTGGTCTGACGCTGAGTCATTGACATAAGCTAAGGGAGTTTCAAATATAATAAATGTTGTTCAGAATAAATTTCATTTACAAGTTTTGGTACAACGTGTATCATTTTTCATGCACCCCTGTTACCATAATTTATGACGCGTTGAATCACTTCTCGGCAGACTATTAACTCTAAATTACACATGCCGCTATGGAGAGCACACTTAAAATAATTATATACGCTATGAGTCTATAAAAGAAAATATTCACAGCACTAAATTTTTAACTGTTTATTTAACAATTAAAATTTATATTAACTATATTTAAAGCACCGCATACCGCGAATCCACAACCTTTTGAGTTTGCGGTCCCCAACTTGTCATTAGGCTACTATCGCTTACTACAATGTATTCTATCTCATTCTCTCGCAGGCTAAATCACTAGCCTGCGAGAGAAGTTTCACTTTTCAGTGTCACTTTTTCGTTTCATCGGATTTCAAATCACAACGGTTCTTCTTGAAGTTTTCACTTCAAAAACTTGCAAAGCTGCATAGAAAACTATAAGACATATCTATCAATGAGAAACAAATAAAAGGAAAAAACATTTTGCTGCATAAACGATTATTAAATGCCTAATTTCACGTACAAATCAATAATTTAATTTAATTAATATTAAATTAATAAAATAAATGCATGGTTAATGATTTTTTAAAATCAAAATATTTTTTAAACGGTTTTTTATTCATTGTAATTATCAAGCCCCTCGATAGCATTACCTTTGCTCATTTATTCATAAAAGAAATTGGTTAATGTAAATATTTCTTAAAAATAATTTGGCTTTGTTGCTCTAACAATTAAATTTTATGGGTGATTGTGCTCATCTTATTACAACTTATAACAGTTATACTAATAAGACAAATTATTCATAAAATATTACGCTTTAACTTTATGAAAAGTGCTCTACTAAAAGTCCAATTAGTGCAATGCGGATTGCGGACTCTTATCAGTAGGCGGACATTCGATGTCTAGTACAAATAAAAAAGACTACGTTTAACGCTGGAGCCCTGGTAGCTCAGATAGTTAGCGCTCGCTGTAAATTTCACAGTAGCGAGCAACCCGGGTTCGATCCCCGCCGGCACCAATGAAATTGTTAATTGCAATTTTAAGTGCTGATTTAACATGTGCTCGGCGGTGAAGGAAAATACCGTGAGGAAACCTGCATGTCTGAGAAATAAGAAAAAAAAATTTCGAAGGCATGTGAAGTTCGCCAACACACATTGGGGCAGCGCAGCGTACATTTCCTTGCCCTGAAACCCTCTCAGAAATGAGGGGAGGCCTGTGCCCAGCAGTGGGACGTATATAGGCTGTAACTTTTCACTTTAACGTTTAACGCTTGTCATACGAAAGGCATGTACCTGCTTTAATTAAAATGCGTAGACTCGAACTCCGAAATGGAACACGGGAATATTTTGGGTTACTATTATATTATATTCAAGATGGGACTTGAATATAATATAAAAGTAACCCAATAATAGAGTATTTAATATTGGCCAGAGTAAAAATATTTCCGCAAATCTTAGTTCCGAACAAATTAGTAATATTTTACAAGGTAAATATACTTTATTTGAGAAAAAAATTACAACGCGAAACTTTAATTATTATTCTTTGAAAGATATAGAAGGTAAGTGGATGATGTGGCCCATATACAACTACATTTATCCTCGATTAAAAATTATAATAAAGATGCGTTGTTACCTCTGAGGACTAAGATGGAATGCCTCGTTTCCAGTAAGAAGGGTCTACAATTTTCTACACTCACCATGCGAAACACATCAGAATTAAGCTGCTATTTTACGCTGGTATTCTGTGAGAGCGTGGTTCTACCACGGTCGAGCCAACCCATTCGTGCTACAACCATACTATAGTTGCAGCGTGGCTATACCACTTAAAGTAAGGTTTTTATGTTTCAATGCTGGGCACAGAGAGGTTTTTCTGAGAGGGTTTTCTGTTGGGAGAAAATGTTCGCCGCGCGGTCCCAATGTGTGCTGGCGGACTTTATAAGTATTCAATTTTATTTAATTTTTCAGACTTTCCAAATTCCTCACGATGTTTTCCTTCACCGCCAAACACGTGGTAAATCAGCACTTAAAATTGAAATTAACAATTTCGTTGCTGACGGGAATTGAACCTGAGTTGCTCTACTGTAAAATTTACAGCGAGCGCTTAGCCCCTGAGCTACAGCGGATCATGTTCATGAGAGGGAACAAACATTTGTATAGGCTATATAAAAAATCAGTACGAAAATCGGACTCGCTACTGACCCGTTATTGACCGGCTATCTATTGCCATGATGTACATGAAATTTTAACTATGATTGTTATTATTATTATGATACTGAATGAAAAATTAAATGCAATCACATTTTAGATTCGGCGGGATATTCCGCAAAAGCATTAAACTTAGTTTATTTAAATTTACCTAACTTAATAACTTTCGTTGTTGCCATGCTAACATCGACTCCTTGTTAAAAAATGATATTAAAATACTTAGTGAGATATAGTGCGTAAATGTTATATATCAGTAACTAAACATTTGATAATCACCACCTATTGTTAGTGATCATATACATACAGTGCAAAAACAGTAAAAAGTGTAAAACCAATTTGTCAACAAAAACAGTGTAATCAAATAAACAGTGAATTCAAAACTTCTGAAAACATAAATAAAATTGCATAACAGTGACATTCCAATAAACTACAATAACTTTTACAGTGGAAATACTAAATAAACTCGCTAAAACTAATCAAGACGTAAGTGTGAAAAAATTTATTCGTTATTCTGTTTGAATTTTACCACAGCAATCATAGCAATTCATATAAACCACGAAAAGCGCCATCCCATGACATACGGAACTAACCATCAAAAAAAAAAAACCACCAACACAACTATGTCAATAATACTAATTGACGCCGCTCGAGGACACTACTATTACCAATACTGATTAACAAAACCGAGTGTAATATTGATCACCCAGTATGCCTCAATCCGAAGGATGCAAATGTAATACTAATAATTCAGAGTTTTTAAAATGCGCGCACTGCAATAAATATTACGATCTATGATTATTCCCTTCATACATGCGCAAACATTCCTCAATACCACTTTTTTAATACAATGTGAAATGAGCAAAAAATATATGGAAATGCCAAGCTTGCATTCGAACACCCCAATAAAACCATACATGCAACAAAACACATGCGATGATTCCATAAATGTTACAAAAAGGCGAAGACCCACTCAGATCACACAAAACTACAACAATGAAAATGATCAAACTTTAGATAACATAATTGGGAATACAATAAACCAAACCTCGGAAAGTATTATATTAGGTACTTACATATGAAATTGGCGTTTTGTACGGGAGGAATATAAAGTCATTTTTTTTGGTAAAATATATTAATTTAATTAATCAAAGTATGCACCGTTGTTATCTATGCACTTTTGCCATCTCATAGGTAGTTTCTTGATCCCTTTACTAAAAAAACCATGGGGGTGAGAATCAATAAACTCTTTGAAGGCAGTTTGGACTGCCGCATCGGAGTTGAATTTTTTTCCTTGTATGAAGTTGTCCAAATTCCGGAAAAAATGGTAATCTGTTGGAGCAAGGTCCGGGGAGTGCGTTGGATGTCGCAGACATTCCAAATGTAGCTCATCTAACTTAGTGGTTGTTTGTTGTGCAGTGTGTGGTCTTGCGTTGATGACCAATCTCGGTTGTTTAGCAGCTAGTTCTTCCTTCATGGTTTGCAGTTGCTGACAATAGATATCTGCCGTAATCGTTTGGCCAGATTTTAGAAAGCTGTAGTGAACAACACCGGCGCTAGTCCACGAAACACTCACAAGTAACTTTTTCTGAGTAAATTTTCGTTTAGGGCAGGATTTGGCTGGTTTTTTCCAGGGTTCAGCTATTGCGACGCGCGCTTCGGATTATCGTACAGTATCCACTTTTCATCACAAGTAATGATTCGATTTAAAATCCCTTCATTATTGTGTCGGTTGAGCAAAGTAACACAGTAGTCGACGCGTGTTTGTTAGTTCGATTCACTCAATTCATGAGGTACTCATCGTTCAAGTTTTTTTACTTTCCCGATTTGCTTCAAGTGGATTAATACAGTTTTATCACTTACCCCGAAGCCTGCAGCTACATCTGAAGTGCTTTGTGATGGATCCGATTCCACAATATCCTTTAATTCTTCATTATCCACTTTGGTTTCCGGCCGTCCACGGGGTTGGTTCTGAAGGTCGAAATTTCCAGAACGAAAACGTTGAAATCAAAAACGTACCGTGCTTTCTTTTGCAACACCAGCGCCGTACACATTATTAATCCTTCGAGCTGTTTCTGCAGCACTGGTGCCACGGTAGAACTCGTACTCGTAAATATACCGATATTTCATGTTTTCCATTGTGCGGTAATAAGCGACGCCAAAGAATAAAATAATGAGGAAAAAACAAATGAATGACTGTTTTCAAAACTCAAATGTACCAGCTAAATTAATTTATAAATTTGAATTTGGAATTCTTAACCAAAGAGGAGATATTTCAGATCAAAGTGGTCAGTACGACAAAACGCTAATTTCATATGTAAGGACCTAATATTAGCTCTGAACGGCTCCGCAGCCTCAAAAGCTGAAGATTTAATGCTAGAAAAATTCAGCAAACTCCTAGATTCCAAACTAGAAAAAATAAAAATATCCCTTCTCGAAGATGTTAAGATTACGATTCAGACAGAAATGGACACTGCTTTATCAAAACTTCGAAACCAAGTGGAACAACCACGAAAACCCTAATAATAGAACAAGACAAAATAAAATGAAAAATTGACACAATTGACAAAAACATAGAACATATTGAACACCAACTACACCTTCTAAAAAACTCAAGAAAAATTGTACTCTATGGGCTTCCTGAAGTACACCACGAAACGGAATACGAACTTATAGACCGTATCTCTAGAGCCTTTCATAACATAATGAATGGAAACATTGATCCATACATAGAAGAGATAAGGCGTATTGGAAAACAAGGAGGCCATAGACCCTTAGCTATAGAATTAACAAATAAGAGAATAACGAGATACGAGTACGTGATAGAAAACTTTAGCGTTTTTCAGAACTAAGGACTGGCTGTTGGGATGTTCATGGATAAAGAGCGTTGAAAAATCGCTACGAACTGCGGGAAAACCTGAAAATAGCTAGACAAAATGGTAACCATGCTATAATAAAAAATAACAAACTGTATATAAATGGTAAAGAGTACGTAAAAAGTCCCCGACAAACCACGGAAACATCCCAGCCTCAGACCCCAGATACGAGTTTAGATAGCAACAACACCACAACAAATAAAGTACAAACACCACCGCAGTCACAACTAGCAGCGTCGATGTCAACACAAAGGAAGACCACTCGTAACTATACATTTCGATACTGAACTAAATGTTATCTTTCAAAATATACAAAGTATAGGCAATAAGCTTCACCTAGTCGACAATTTCCTATTAGATTTAACATACATACATACATACATATAATCACGCCTCTTTCCCGTAGGGGTAGGCAGAGACCACTTCTTTCCACTTGCTACGATCCTTACATACTTGTTTCGCTTCGTCCACTTTCATTATTCCCTTCATACATGCTCTTCGGTTTAGGGTACTCTTGACCTGGCCTTTTTTCAAGACGTCCCTGATTTGGTCGAGAAACGTCCTCCTAGGTTTATCCTTTCCAACACTTTCATTCACACTCGCCTTATACACTTTTTTCGTCAATCGTTCTTCATTCATTCTCTCGACATGGCCAAACCATCTCAGCATACCTTTCTCAATTTTTGTCACTACATCTTCTTTCAAACCACAACGTTTCCTTATCTCACTATTTCTTATCCTGTCACTCAATTTAACTCCTATCATACTTCTTAACGCTCTCATCTCAACTGCATTTATTCTGCTTTCATGTTTCTTCTGCCATACTCAACTTTCACTTCCGTACATGAGTGTCGGAACCAACACCCCCTCATGCACAGCCAAACGAGCCTTGTTAGACAACTTCCGACTGCTCATAAAGGAGTGCAAAGCTCCATTCACCATGTTTCCTGCATTCACTCTTCTTTCGATATCACTCTCACACTTTCCATCTCTTGTAAACTTTGAACCCAGATTTAAACATAGATATATTATTATTATCAGAACTATGGAAAAATAAGAACTATTGTGATATGATTTCATTGCCTGGATATGGAATGCCTGGATGAGAATGGCCTCCACCTTTTGTTGTAAAACGCATGAAGGGGGAGGTGTTTGTGCAATTATTAAGGATAGTTTAAAATGCATCGAGAGGCAAGATATGAACGATTGTACTATAGAATTTATAATAGAATTATGTGCCAAAGAAATACCGAAATTAAATTGTATTTTCATAGGTTTATATAGAGCAGACCGACACATTAATATATTTTTTCAACAGCTAGAAAACGTGTTATACAAGTTGAACACCAAACATAAAAATAAATATATAATAATAGGAGGTGACTTCAATATAAACATATTAAACAAAAATAATCAGACGAAGGATCTTATCAACTTAATGTATTCAAACAATCTCAAACAGATTATTAAGGAACCTGTGTTGATTTACTCTTCACTAACTACATGCCCCTTATTAGTAAAACCAGCGTCCAAGACTACGGTCTCTCCGATCATAAGGGTATTACATTAAAAATAAAGTCGAAACAGTTTCATCATAATAATAATATAACGTGGTACATACAAAAACGATTATTCACGAAAAAAAAACATATTTAATTTTAACACATCATTAAACGACATACAATGGCACTAAATAATTAACACACATAACAATTTAAGCACCAATTATGATTTATTTATCAGTATACTGACAAAATTACTTGACATACATATACCGATACAAAAATTAAAAATAAATAATAAACCAAAAAAAGGGTAGCTCACCACCGGCCTTAGAAAATCATGTGCACACAAAAGAAAATTAAGGGCCTCCCAAAATGTGACTGACAATGACATATTACGTAAATTTTATAAAAACTATAGCCTAACTCTAAAACGTAGTGTAAAAATATCTAAAAAACTCGAATTTAGTAAACAAATGGAAAACTCCGATAGTAAAACAAAAAAAAAAACAATGTGGAATATCATAAACAAAAAACAGGTAAACCAAAAAAAAACTCCCTCCACAAAACATTTCATTAAAAAATTTACAACGACATTGTAAAATGCCCAACAACTATTTGCAATAATTTCAGTGAGTATTTTGCTACTGTCGGTATGGATACGAATAACACCAACAAAAACAACGCGATAAAAATATCATTGATCTAACCGATACACAAAAAGGGCGACACTTACACCCCTAGTAACTATAGACCTATAGCTCTATTAACCACGTTTTCGAAAGAGTTTGAAAAAACAATGTGTATCAGGTTATATGATTTTTTTAGAAAAAGTAAAATCCTTGATGACAGCCAAAATGGCTTTAAAAAATCAAGATCAACTACACTAGCAGTATATAATATACAGTATATCCAGACTGCCCTAAAACATATAAATGACAAGAAACATGTACTGGGAATAAATATTACTTGATATGACGAAAGCATATGATAAAGTACTGTACGACATTCTTTTACATAAACTGCACGGTTCTGGTATTCGCGGTCCAGCTTACACATGTTTTAAATCATATTTGGAAAATAGATCACAAATAGTGCAAATTGACCATTTCGACTCCAACACAAATGAGGTTAAAATAGTGATTTGAGAAAAGGAGCACAAAATGTTCAGTTCCACTGGGCAGCGTGTTAGGTTGTGTGCTATTTCTGATATATTTTTTTATAGGATAGGGTGACAAACGAGCACACAGTCCACCTGATGGTAAGTGGTTGCTGTGACCCATAGACATCTACATCTATCCTCGATAAAGAATCAAAATGCAGATGCGTTGTCACCCATGAGGACTAAGATGGAATGCCTCTTTTCCAGTAAAAAGGGTCTCCGGTTTTCTACACTCACCATACAAATCACAGCAGCATTAAGTTGCTATTTTACGCTGGTATTCTTTGAGAGCGTGTTCCTTCCTCGGTCCAGCCGACCCATTCGTGCTACAACCATACTACTAATATAGCTGCAGCATGTCTCTACCACGTATAAATAAAATATATACATTAACGACTTGCCAAAAGTACTAAATAAGGAACAAACATTGCCCGTCTTATTCGCTGATGATATTGATCAATATTGATTACTTATGACAAAACCAAATACCCAACACAAATACTTTGGGAAACTCTAGACACAGTAAATCACTGGCTCAGCGATCATAACTTAGAAATTAACAATAATAAAACGAAAACCATCCAATTTAGAACATACAAAAACACCCCCACAAACATCGACACAACATACAACAACATACAATTAGAAACCGTAGATACATTCAAATTATTTGGTATAACTATAGACACGCACATCAACTGGAAACCACACATCGAAAATATAAAAAAAAAAACTATCTCGATTCACATACGCTCTATTCCATCTTAAATGCAGCACAAACGAAAAAACCGCACTGTCAGCATACTACGCATATGCATACTCCTGGTACGGCATTATTTTGTGGGGAAATAGTGTACACTTTCAGGATCTATTTATACTGCAAAAGAAACATATTAGAATCATCGGCCAAATTGAAAATCTTGACAGTTGTAGACAACATCCTCACACTACCATCATTATACATATTTGACATTTGCATATTTGTATTCAAGAACATAAATCACTTCACAAAAGTAAAAGAGAATCACAATTTAAACACACGCCACAGAGACAGACTATACCTACCACCATCAGGAATTAAAATATTAAACCAGAGTCCCTACTACATGGCTATAAAAATATACAATAAATTACCTATCCACATAAAAACTGAAAATAAGATTACACTTTTCATTAAAAAAACTAAAAACATTCTTAATAGAAAAATGTTTCTACTCAGTCAAAGAAAACATTGAAGCAAAACACGAATAACAAATTACATATCTTTTACACAAATAACAGAACTAATATACATAAACATTAAGTCAACAAAAATACATAAAAAAAGGAAAAAGCGGTTTTGATACAAAAAAAAAAATATTATGGAAAGTATCAGTGGAAGAATAAATATTGTGTTGATATAAAATGTCAAAAAGGCCTTTATATTTTTGCACGATTTAATATTGTTAAATCATTAGACTATATTATTAATTCATTAATCTAATTACCCTGTAATGTTTATATTTAATAACTTATTTTATTTCTCTTTCTCAAATTTGTAATGCCTGAAAAAGGCTACTAAGTTGAGACACATTGTTATTATTATAAGACCATTTATGTACACTTGGTTGGCAAATAAAGATTGATTGATTGATTGATTGAACTTTGCTTTTAATTTTTAATTAACTCTAATATGGTTTTCATCTGGGAAAAGTTTCTTTTAAGTATTACATTCCTTCCTTTAGATCTCACTGGTTTTGATTTGACAAGGTATTAATTAATTAATTTAGTCTTTATTTGTCAAACGAAATTGAGAGGGCAGAGGTGTAAGCGGTTTATATTTAATTTGACTAAAAGGAAACAACCGAGTAGTTGCGGTGTAAAAATATCTACTACCCCAAATCATCCCGTGGGTTTCGTAAGAGGCGACAGAAGGAAACAAATCCCATGGAAATGAGTAGCAGCATCTTCGTAATAATGACTAAGAATAAAAAACGTGGCAACCATGGCAAAACGGTGAAGTTTGACTCAATGGCGTTGAGCAAAAACATGCTACAGTAATGTACACAACAGTACAGGAACAGTAATGGGGGCATTCGTTTTATCTTCTATCGAATTTGAAGATTTACAAGAGTATGTTTGATTTCATTGGACTTCATTTATTAATCAATTTAAAGCCTCCAATTCGCCTCCATTATTTGCCGATCTAATGTACTGTATAAAGTGATGTGTAATGTGTCCCGAGTGAAGGATTATGTACGTAAATGAAAAATCTTTCAAGTACTACATTTGTACAAGTGTACAAGTACATTTAGTGACATTTACATATTGATTAGTACATTGTGACAGTGACATTTTCATATAATAGTAGTGCTTTATGTAGATCATTTTAAACTGCCATTTTAGCAAGTTTTTCTTCTGTCGTTTGGTGGAATTTAGTAATTAATTTTAAACTAACTTCCCGATGAAACTGGAAATTTTGAATATAGCTCAAATTTGGATGACAATGCAAGAATATGATAAAAAACTTAGTAAAGTTTTTTTTTATATTCACTTGTTTAGCTATTTATAATTTTGGTTCCCGTTGACCGTATCTAAGAGACCGAGAAGCGATTTTTGCCTTGTAATAGCGGCATAAGAAAACCTATCACCCTATATCCCGCGAGTGTCGCAAAAGCCATCTATGGGAAATATCAGAAATATCTTGTGCCGAAATTAGCGAAACGAACACTTATGTTAGGAAACTTTGTTATATGTATGATTCTCCGCTTGTTAGTAAATTTTAGACGTTTTTCTTAGAAACTATAGGTGGTAGCTCTTTTTTTTCCTAGGATTTTTTCTGGGTATGTACGACCTTCTTATGTGTATCTGCCGCCAAATAGCATTGCTTGCACTTCTTTGTTCCGGTTCGAAGGATATAGAGAGCCAATATAATTACAGAAAATAGTTCATACTTATTAAAATTAATATTACTTTTGTTTGTTTGCAAGGATTATTGTAATTAGTTGTAAAATTAGTTGGATCAAAATATGTATTGCCATGTCTCGGTAGGGAGGAACAGTGTTCGATGATTTCAATTATAGTAAATTTTTATTATGTCAATTAGGCCAAAGATTTGTTAAAATAGGAAAATATGTTTTTCTTAATTTTTAGAATAATGGCAAACAGAATTATACAAATTAAGAGTTAAGGAAAAACTTCTCTGCAACGATAAAGGCCCATGTACAGCCGTGAAATTTTACGGACTAATGAAGAAGATGAGTCGTTTATGTTCATGATCACGGGGGACTGCGGGGACCATGTGTGCTGTAAAGTGCCTGAAACATCGGGATTAAAAAAAAAGTTGAAATTAAACGCGATAAAATTTATAAAATTAATGACAATATTCTGTTATTAATTTCAAAGGAAAATCCATCTTTCGTAGAGATACAAGTGATAAAATAAAAAAATTGTACAACCGACTTCAATATAAATAAAATGAGAACATCACCAATGTAGTCGAAGTCAATTAAATAAATTATGGATAGTTCAAAAACTACTGGTCAGATCTTGATCAAATTTATATGGGACCACATGAGAAGCACACAAAAAAAGAATAATCAAAATCGGTTTACCTAGAAAAAAGTTCTGAGGTAACACATAAAAAAGCATACACTCGAATTGAGTACCTCCTCCTTTTTTAAAGTCGGTTAAAATACATCGAAATGAAAAATAAATTCAATATTCTTTGTCGCGCTTACTTAAACTTTCCTGTTCACATTACGAGCTCTTATAAATAACTCTTCGCTAACGAGGTAGTGCAATATTTTTCCGATGTCCCGTTCAGTTTCAATTTCTAATACTAAATGCTTTTCATATTAATTTCTATTTTACCTATTATAAGCCACTGTTTGACTACAATACCACCTATTGGTAAGTAGTGATGAAGACCTAGATGGTAAATCGCAATGTCTTAGCGTTACAAAGTATGTGATGGCTGTGCACACTCTCCAAAATGAACCTTATAGAATATTGAGAGGCTGGCTACTTTGCGCTAGTGTTCGAGGCAAGATTCATCATCATTATCATCATTACAGCCATTCACAAGTCCACTGTTGAACATAGGCCTCCCCCAAGAAATGCCACAAAACACGGTCCTGAGCCACCTGCATCCATCGACTTCCTGCATGTCTTACCAGGTCGTCACTCCATCTAGTGGGGACGCCCCTCATCCCCGGTACGAGGCAGCCACTCGAGAACCTTTTCTCCCCATCGGTTGTCGGTTCTTCGAGCTATATGGCCGGCCCATTGCCACTTGAGCTTACTAATCCGTTGGGCTATGTCGGTCACTCTGGTTCTAACGCGGATATCCTCATTACTAAGTTTATCACGCAGAGAAACTCCGAGCATAGCCCTCTCCATAGCTAGCTGAGCGACCTTGAGCTTCCTCATCCGGCCAGCAGTGAAGGACCACGTCTCAGTTCCATAGGTCATCACTGGCAACACGCACTGGTTGTGCAGTCTCGTTTTCAAGTTTAGAGGTATACCGTAATTTCCCGAACGCCGCCCAATCGAGTTGAATCCGTCGATTGACCTCTCGGTCGAAATTGGAATTACCTATACTCATATACATATACTCTACATATACTCGTCAACAACTTCGAGCTTAGTGCTCCCAACAACTACCGGTATAGGTGTTACACGGACATTAAATATGATCTTTGTTTTGTCCATATTCATCTTAAGACCTATCCGTTGGGAGACTATTGAGGTCATGAGCATAGTGCTTAGGTCCTTCAGAGATTCTGCCATAAGGACTATATCGTCGGCAAATCGAAGGTGAGTGATGTACTCGCCATTGATGTTAATACCGTATCCTTTCGCTTGAAAACGTCTTCAATGCAGCGTTGAAGAGTTTCAGGATATAACATCACCCTGTCTTACACTCTCTGCAGTTGGATAGGTTTCGTACTCTGATTCTGTACTCGGATAGCCATCGTAGCTCTACTGTACAAACACTTCAGCACTTTGATATACCGACGGTCAACTTGGCACCGCTGAAGGACTGTAGCACCAAGTTGGTGGACCGAGGCATGATTGGTTTCAGCTAAATCGGGTTACCACCAGGCCAGTTAACAAACAGGCGGTCGGTGAGTCTTCACCCTTTGTTGTCGATATTCCACGCATTAGAACCAAACGGTTTGCTTCGTCTTTTGTGATGTGTGTATAAAGGTGGAATAATTTGCAGGTGTCTATCTTTCCGTCCGAATACAATCTGGGTTTTCAAGGCAGGAGTGAATAGGGTTTTGTTACGCTAAGACAGTGCGATTTACCATCTAGGGCTGCATCACCTTACCACCAGATGGGATTGTGCAAGCACTGGCTTATAATAAGTAAAAAAATAGGTCTCCTCCACATGTTGATAAAAATTAGGGTCCGGACCAAGACCGTAGATGTATAGACCGTCAATGAAGTGGCCACGGAGGCAGTGGCATCGTCACAAAACCCATCACCCCGCTTAACCTTTAGCTAGGCGCGCCAAAATACTTACACTATTGGACGCGTGGGGTCCATGCGAACCCCAATATTAATTGTGAAATATAAACAAGTACAATAAATTCAAATATTTATTTTATATAGGAACTTGAAGAACAACATATTATTTTAACAAAAATAGTAAACTTCTAGAAAATAATAAAATATAAACTTCTAAAACAGTCTTGAATGATAATTAAAATTACTTTTGGAATCACAAACTTTGGTTTGGTGTTCGTTACACATATATATTTATTACAATTACCACACTGGGTTCTTGTTTTTCTATCTTTGGACCTTACACATAGATGACAACGGCCTTTGGAACCACTAGAATTGCTCCCAGAAGTTGAGGGTACTGCGTCATTTAGCAGTGGTCATTTCAAGGGCCGTGGTAGAGAGGGGATTTCAGCTCTCTTGATTTTAAAACTTTGTACTAGCTCTGCTGACGTTTTTTTCAGAAATTCTCTTCTCGTAATTCTACTGGCATTATTCATATTATAAATAACATAAGCTTTTATTGCTGAAACATTGGAAAGATGGAAAAAGATAACCATGGGCCATCTGTTGGTACGCCGAGCAACGTTATAAGTTTCGCTCAGTTTGTCGTTTGTGTCAACACCGCCCTTGGTTTTATTACAAAAATTGATTATTTCCGTCTTTTTCTTATCATCCTCACATATAGTTTTATCATGATGCATAGTAGATAGTAAAATCACGGCCTTAGATTTTTTCGGCACATTAGTTAGGTCCTTGCAAAAACCAAATTTTGATGAAAGCACTTCATCTGTTTTTTGAGGTAAAAACTGTGATGGAATTTCCTTTTTAATTTTTCGAAGGGTACCAACAAAGTAAACGTTGCAACAACTCTTTGCGAGAGGAATACTAGTATACCAGTTATCAAAGTACGACCCTTTGATTGGATTAGCAAGTCTATTGACGATACTGAATGTCACTTGGAAGCTTATACGGCCCGTCTGGTTGAGTGCCTACGTATATTTCAAACAATTAAAGATAAGCTGTTTTGGCATCAACCATAGCGTAGTGTTTGATTCCATATTTATTTGGTTTGCTTGGCATGTAGACTAAACCAGGAAATCGGCCTCTAAATGCTGGTAGCTGTTCATCGATTGTCACATACTCGGAAACTGTGTAGTGTTTTTTGAAGTTATTACTCATTAGATCACAAAATTCTCTTATCGGTGACAGTTTGTCAAGCTGCAATCTGGAACCTCTAGATGATGCATCATCAAATCGTAAACAACGAAGAAGGAACAAAAAACATCGAGAAGTCATCACATCAGAAAAAAATCTATTCCAGTTCCGTCATTTGCCTAGAGATCAAAATTCAAATGTGAAGATCTAAGCACTATATCAACAGCAAACCAAAAATGCTTGTAATTCTTCAATCGTCACATTTTTCGCGTCACGTTCTATTTGAAAACGTTCACGTATGTTCTGGATTTATTTATTTGCATGTCTTAGAATTAAATCTATTATATCTGTATCAAAAAATAACTTAAAACAATCACGTCTTACTCTTAGCATTTCTAGCGTTTCTTTTTGGTCCTGGTAATAGCAAAACGATGTTGTGAGGTCTTTGTCTTATTCTTTGACTTGAAGGATTTTTTGACCATTTCGAAAGCTTGTTGTTGTCTAAATAATACTCAGATGAAGACGAACTTGCCTCGTTTTCTGACTCGTTTACACTCTGTTCAGAGTCAGAATTGCTAGATCTATTATCCTATTGTTCAACAGAGTGTTCAACTATCCCCAACTCATCGTCACTTTCATCAAGTAGCTCTAAGTCATCTTCATTTAGAAGAGCTGAAATTTCGCCGCTATTTAGTTGACGTCCTTCCATCGTGATGTTTTATCTATAACG
Organism: Parnassius orleans; assembly: GCA_029286625.1. Classification (NCBI taxonomy): domain Eukaryota; kingdom Metazoa; phylum Arthropoda; class Insecta; order Lepidoptera; family Papilionidae; genus Parnassius; species Parnassius orleans. Next base: position 20,664 of record JAGSMP010002844.1, read on the forward strand.
ATGTAATAAATAATGAATAAACGAGAATGTAATTAAAATTGTGTTAAAAATAAACAAGATTTAATCATTTATTTACCTAAAACTCTACTACACTATTAGTCGCACGGGGTCCGTTGCACCCTAGATACCTACGTATGGCACGTGCGGTTGTAAGCTAGTAAGCTAATAGGACGCACAATCGCGTACCTGTAATATTTGCTGAATTATGACGAAATCTAAGTTGCTTGGGGTCCGATGGACCCCACGCGACTAAATAAAGGTTAATCGAGTGGGTGACATAACTCTGCTAAATGACCAATATCTCGAAAAAAATTTAGACAAGGATTTGTTACTGCTAGAAGTCTGGTACTGTGATCGTCAATTTGCCTGCAAGTGTGACGATAATAGCAATACGGCTTACTAAAAATTTAAAAGATCATATTCCTACAATTGGAAAGGACAATAATCAGCTCCTGGGACTACTATTATCAAAGTAGTTAAAAGTAAAACCCAACTACAAAATACTTAGAAGAATTCAATAATTTCCACATAATTTAATAGCTACTGGAATTGAAGCTTCAATACTTCAATACATTATGTTATATTAACGACTTCAGAAGCTATTAAATTATGTGGAAATATTTATTTTCTTGTTTGAGTGGATTAAGCAATATCTCAGGCTTAAGGTAAAATCTCGAATATCTTTAAAATAGTTACATGAAAAACTAAATTTTTTTCCACTCTTAGAAGTGGAATCTCTGTATTCAAATTTAAATGGAACTACCCTTGAGTTATAGCCTTCTTAACAAAACAGAATCATTAAAATTGGTTTAAAATTGGTGAAGATATCATTATGCGATATGATTATATAAAATACAGTCGATTTGAAAATCTTTTTAATTTTTAATTCAGCTAAAAAGAAGGGGATACTTGTAATGGCAAAAAAGTATTTTCGAACACTTGAAAAGTCTTTAAACCTGCGCTCTCATGTTATATTATGTCTTCAGTTGAATTTTCCGCTTTCGTGATTGCGTGATTTACTGAATATATAAAATTTTACGACCGTCTGTTTAAGCGCTTAAAAGGCAAAAGAAGCCCTTGTTATTTAATCCTACGACTTTTTATGCGATGCTTTTACTGTACAATAAACAAAGAAATATATATTACAATATTATAGAATGATCTTATGAAGTAAGTTCTTAAGGAATATTAGCTGTTTTAGCTCGGAAGCTGTTAGCAGTTTTGTTAAAATATTGTGAGGAAACCTTTCGATCGACATTTCCAGGACATATTATTAAGAAGTTCGCGAACACACCCAGAGCAAAGCAGGGGATGGTTGGTTTGTTACTATATACGTGAGTGGAGGTCTGTGCCCGACTGTGTTATGTATTTAGTTTGTATATTTTATGTAATTTAATTACAGATGTAATTTTGCCTTTATAGGTCAACTACTTGACTAATATTTTTTAAGAATACTCCACTTGGTACTACTCTTATAGTAGTTGGGGTGTACAAACATGCACATCGTCGACCTAATTAGTTAGTGGATGGCCTTGATTTTTATTTAAAACGCAGTTGCGTTGCTTCCTTGAGGACTAAGATGGTATGCCTTGATACCACTATAAAGGGTCTTCGATTCTCTTCACTGACCTTACAAAACACTAGCTTTATGCTGCTATTTTACTCTGGTGTTTTGTTCTTGCTTGGTGTTTGTATTTTAAAAAACCTTGTGGTGGCAGCATGAGTCTTTGTCAATAATTGGGTATCGTAAAGGTGACTAAAATTAATGCCTGGAAGTCTTATAGCTTCCGATAGATGGCAGTATACCATCTCGTTTACGCCAGAAGTATAATACCCGGACCAGCAACGGGCAACTGCGTCGATGGCAAATCTTTCCTACGACAGGAGTATATACTGGGTGGTAAGACTCTTTTTCGGTAGGTTATACGCTCCTATTTATTTCTACTGCCAAATAGCAGAGCGTACTCTGATATGAAGGATATAGAGAGCCAGTTTAATAATAGCCTGTGAGGCATTTTAACTTTGTTCTCAGAGTGACAACGTATCTGTAGCCTTTTTATTTGAAGTTGGTTGCCAGCAGCAGCCACTTATCAGGTAGACTATAAGGCGTTACTTCAACTTTATAAAAAAAAGGTTCAGTAGCGGTATTCTACAGACTGATGATGAAGAAGAAGATGTAAGAATGCACCGTTATATTATATATTTTGCAAATTATGAAAGCTACAACTTAATTGGCTAGGCTTAAAATAAAGTAATCAAAACATATTATTAGTGTGAAGTTCAATCACATACATGGGTTATCTTGATAATACATGCTTGATAATATCTTTATGCTTTTCTGTGTTTTATTATGAGAAGTAGAAAGGTTTCTTCATACTGAAGATGCTGAGCCAATAAAAATACCTCTTGAATTATTGCAAACTGTATGCTCAGCTTTTTCTAAAATGCCACCGTTTTATCAATATATATAAAGTAGGTTTTATAAATTGGCGGCTCCGTGGCGAAGTAAGCATTGAATTGCTGAGGCTACGGTTTCAAATCCCACACAGACAAGTATATGTATGGCTTACAAATAATTGTTCCAGGTCTGTTTTATATCCTTTGCAATTTATGTTTGTAAACTGCATTCACGATACAGGAGAAAATCCTGGAGTTAGGGTAACGTTTTCTTAAAAAAAGATAAAAAAGGAGAAATTAAAAGCATTCTGTCTTCTCATAGTACATTTTGTTTGTACAAAACTGAGAATACATAAAAGTATTATACTTATTACCGTATGGCCTACTGGTCAGAGTAACCTGGCTATTACGTCAAGTAAGTAATTTTGGTGTTCATGCACGAGTATTTTATACACAATAATAATCTACTAATGACAGTCTTGCAGATATAATTCATCATCATCATCATCATCATTACAGCCCTTCACAGGCCTCCCCAAGGAATGTCACAGCACGTTCCCGAGCCACCTGCATCCATTGACTTCCTGGATGTCTTACCAGGTCGTCACTCAACTAGTGGGGACGCCTACACTTCGCCTGCCGGTACGAGGCTGCCACTCGAGAACCTTTCTTCCCCATCGGTTGTCGGTTCTTCGAGCTATATGGCCGGCACATTGCCACTTCAGCAAACTAATTCTTTGGGCTATGTCGGTTACTCTGGTTCTACTGCGGATATCCTCGTTTTTAAGTCTATCACGCAGAGAAACGCCGAGCATAGCCTTCTACATAGCTCGCTGAGCGACTTTGAGCTTCCTCATACAGTCAGCAGTGAAGGACCACGTCTCAGATCCATAGGTCATCACTGGCAACACACACTGGTTGTATTTTCAAGTTTTGAGGTATACCTGACGAGAAGATGTGCCGTAATTTTCTGAACGCTGCCCAGCCGAGTTGAATCCGTCGATTGAACTCTCGGTCGAAGTTGGACTTACCTAGTCGGACTATTTGTCCCAGGTAAACATATTCGTCAACCACTTCGAGCTTAGTGCTCCCAACAACTACTAACATGATTTTTGTTTTGTCCATGTTCATCTTGAGACCTATCCGTTGGGAGACACTATTGAGGTCATTGAGCATAGTGCTTAGGTCCTCCAGCGATTCTGCCATAAGGACTATATCGTCGGAAAATCGAAGGTGAGTGATGTACTCGCCATTGACGTTAATACCGTATCCTTTCCAGTCCAGTAGCTTGAAAACGTCTTCGAATGCAGCGGTGAAGAGTTTCAGGGATATTACGTCACCTTGTCTTACACCTCTCTGCAGTTGGATAGGTTTCGTACTCTGGTTCTGTACTCGGATATCCATCGTAGCCCTACTGTACAAACACTTCAGCACTTCGATATACCGACAGTTAACTTCACTGCAGGGTTGCAGCACCGCCCAAATTTCGATGGAATTAAAGGCTTTCTCATAGTTCATACTCAAGACAAAGTGGCAGATTGTACTCTGGTCTTCTGCAATTGCCGAAGGGTATATATGTGGTCTATGGTGCTAAAGCCTTTCGAAACCGGCTTATTCGGGAGGCTGGAAGTAGTCGAGTCTGCGTGAGAGACGATTTGTAATGACGCTCGAAAACAGCACGTAGATTACGTATAATTACTAAAATTGAAATTTTAAACCCCTAAAAGAACTCTACCGCAGTTAACAAAATAGCTGATGACCTTGAAACGGCTGAACCAATTTTGATAAAACATGTCTAAGAACCACTGCTAGAAAACTTGCTTTTAAATTAAATGAACCGTACCCGTTTAAGAGCTACGGTGCCACAGACAGACACACATAGCGGTCAAACTTATAACACTCTTTTTGCGTCGGGGGTTAAAAACTTAACTAGAAAATAACTCATGTCATTTAATAGAAAAAATATTAATGCATATAAATTTGCACAAAACATATAAAAGGGTATATTCTGTGCTTTTTTAATTGGGACAACCTGAAACATTTGTCTGTTTTTGTGAATAAAAGTAAAAGATTTTTTTAAATCATCTTCGTGGATTTGTTCAAGAGATAATAAAGATACTACATCATCCGTCTACTATTCAAATGTGATGTGATGTCAAAAAAAATGTTTTGATTTCTACACCGAAACATGATTTTTTACATATTTCCTAAGACTTATTTTGATCCATCCATCCATTACAACCTATAGAAGTCCACTGCTGACCATAGGCTTGTCACATAAATTGCCTCATAGAGAGGATTTTATCATGGTTGCCACGCTTTTATATTACTTTGCGTTGTTATCAGGAAGATTCTGCTGCCCATCTTCTGAGGTAAACTAAAGTATTACAACTTATGACACCCACGGGGCGATATAGGAAGCTTAATAATTTATCGGATGTTAACCTTGTAAACAAAAAAATATGATGAAATTATGAGTAAACATAAATTTGAATCAGCTTGCTATTCATACGTTTGTAAAGTAAATTTTTTAAGCTAATATTTCTCGACGGGGCAAAATTAACGACCCTTCTTTTGCCTTTTACATTTTCGCTTTGTTTTCAATTTTTTATACGATTAATTTAACTCAGCAATTGAGGTGCCACGAAGTGTATAACCTGCGATTTCGTTTTTAAACAGAAGGTATGATTAAATGAAAATATATTATGAGCATTTCATATTTAAATGTAAGCTTGTTATTTTTCTAATCAAGCGAGTTTATGATCCGAAAACTTAACAAAATATAAAATAGTTACTATTAACAACCTATTGTATTAATTTAATATAATATATTGTAAGATATTATCCATTTCTGATGTTAGAAATTATTCTCAAAATTATTTAAATAAAAGAACACTACTCGTTAACAAGCCTTCTTACTATCAGGGTGCACGATAACACCAATGTATGCAAACCAACAGCATCACTACCCATCTCAATGTAACACAGGGCAGCCTCTCAGCAACACGATCTTCCTTGCCTACACTAGTAGAATACCCCAACGGGCACTCGTAGAATTACAGAGTGATCTCTCTTAGTCGCCGCGCGATACTTTATACTGCTAAAACAAGTGGGAGATTACCGTTCTACCTTCATTTATTCGTATTTCCTTTTATTTTTTTACCCTCATACATGTTAAGTTGTTACGGAAGTGCAAATTCTTCAAACACATGTATTTTTTACATATATGAAGGCCTCAACAAATTATAGTTTAAGATTTAATAAAATAAATTAAATATTTTGCATTTGTATTCATAATATTCGAAATATAAGGTGAATGTTTCTTCCTTGAGAAATTAAGTGAGAGATTGTTTCATTTTAATGGCCAATTTTAATAACTATATAGGTTTATAATTTATTTGTTTGGGTTACTTTGATTTCTGATGATTCAATTAAGCTCTATGATGTATATGAAAGTTTAAAAATGTAAAAATAAACAAAAAATATTAATGGGTACATTTCTGGTGCAAGTGGGTAATTTTACGGAAGACGTATCGAAAAATTGGAAACCTCTCCAGAAGGATCACGAAACTGACCTTCCATTGTTACACAAGTTGCAGAATTTTCACGAAAACTTTGTCTGTTTTGTTCTATCGTCATTGACCAAGGCTGAAAATCAGGTCATGCCAAAACCATAAAAATGCGCGTCGCATGAACTGACAGGTGAAAATCATAGTGACTTAGATACTGCCAAATATACAGCAATTCTGGATCAGTGGAAATATTATTTTAATCAATATTTTGAAATCAGTAAATTCATTTTGATTATGATAGAGGCAGAATGCGCTAGGAAAACTTGTTGATTGTTATTGTTCAATTTAAAGTTTATTTTATTTTTGCTAAAGGTAAAACTAGAATGAAGTAAATAAAAAGCAATTTTTACATTCATACTCCATAAAATTAAACAAAACATCATTTGAATCAACGGGGTATGAGATATTATAGTAGAAGCGAAGTTATAATGTCAACGTGTGAATTTGTAGACTTGGCTGGTAATTCATAATGCTCCCTCCACGAGGACTCGAGGGACACTGTATGGTCTTAGTCGGTGCAAGTCCGACACTACGAATAATTTGCTCATAGCGGTTACGTATTTTGACATGATGCAAAGTAAGATTCAGAGACATGGAGACGATTACAACCAGGCGTCAAAACAATCATTTTGTATTTTAGCGCAAATGTGGGCGACAACTAGTATTTCAACGGAACCCACCACAGGTCCTCTAATCACTAGACTATGTGATCGTTAAAAATATCGTATTTTTATTATACAGGGTTATTTTTCAATAACCTGCAAAATTTGCAGAGAAAACTCAGAATAAGTAATATAGGCAAATTCAAAATTCAAATTCAAATTCATTTAAAACATCACTGTAGACAGTTCTGAGCTAGCAAGTACGACGGCTTTAAATTTGGGAGACAAAATAGAACAGCGTGTTTTTGTATACCATGACGCCCCGCCGAACGCTCGACTTTCCGCTATACTACGAGAAAGAAATCTAAGTTTTAATCAGAAAGCATACCACCTCTATAATATAACATAGTTTTCGTTAAAATTCGATACGACTAGTTATAGATAAGCAACATTAATAACACATACCGCCACTAATAATTTATAAATCAAACATGTTTCTTACCAAAAACGAACCTTTTATATATGTCCTTTAAATAAAGCACAGGACTTGATTCTTTACAAATCCACTAGCCTCTTACTTTTATGCGCTGTGAAACAACAGGTTGATCTTAGTAAAATATTTACCTTTGTGGCGCCCCAATTAGATTCATGCAAAAAAAGTTTGTGGCCGTTGAAATATTAATTAATACCCCAACTTTTCGTTGGTTGTTTTGCAAGTTAAATTTTATGGGTGAATTTGTTTCGCTATAACGATCCTCGCGAAAAGTACTGTAAATAACTTCTGCTATTTTTTTTAATTGGAAAGGCTTTGGAAACTAAGTAAATTGGCGTCCATAAATAATAATATTTTGAGTAATCCAGCTTTAATTCGATCACTGACCACTACAAATATTAAAAAGCTATTAACTGCGTGGGAAATATTATAGTGCTATAAAAATTAGCATTAACACAAAAGCTTTCTGGAAAGAGAAAATCTTTCTGGAAGAGTCTTATTTTATTTATAGTCAATAAAGAAATTCTGATATTTGAATTCGTAACACGTATTGAGAGTATTTAATTGGTATCAAGGAAAAACCTGTAAGAAGCCTTAAAAACTGTTTACAACAATTTACAACATAAATTAATTAAGCAGATCATATGAAAATAGCTTAAATAATTTTATTCTGTTTTTCTCTACCAGCTGTTATCACAGTTTATCGATTCGAGGTATAATTAATAAAATAATAATATTCATTGGGCATTAATTCAAACTTTGCGAAATTAAATAAAACGGATAATTTTTCTTAAAACTTTGAGGTATTTAATTTTTAAAACAAAAACATATTTTGTAAATAGTGCAGTAAGTCAGGTTTCTCCGAAAAAATAAAAACCTAATAAAAACGCGACGCGAGAAGCTTCAAAGGTGCAGTACGTCTGGTATTGCTACAGGTAAACCCGCTAGGCAAAACCTCACTTCCACAGGACAGGTCCATGACTAGCAGTGAACTTTATTTAGTAATTTTTTGAACGTTACTTTAGTATAAACAAACTTTGTATGACTTTCTTATCAACCTGGCTATTGTCGAAATATCACTTATGTAATAGGTTGGAGGTAGGCTATGATACAATATTGGACTGTGGTGTGCGGTGTGGTGACTATTACGACAAAATTAAATCCGAAATTCATTGATTTCTCCTATAGAACCAATGCTGGCTGACCTGCAATCGATAGTAGGGTATTCTCTAATGGTGCGAATAGCCCAGACCAATATGAACTTGTGACATACATTATCTTTTAACCCTACATAAAAGAGGTATCTAAATTTTTGAATTAGTTCTTAATAGTAAAAAGAACGATATTTTCTGGGTATCGTAAGATCTATGGGATATACCTGAAAGATCCAATCTATCTTAATATCGCAAGATATACTTCCGATAAATAGCGGTATGTCACAAGTAGAATTACAAAGAATTATAAGTAAGCAATCTCGTTTTCATCAGACGTAAAATATCCAAAACACGGAGAGACCAATAGAGAACATTTATGGGCTGATGAACTAAATTTATTTCTTTACTTTTATCGGCACAGAATTTTCTCGGTACAATAAAACAAATTTAAGATTCAATTTACGTTCTGTACAATTCGACATACGGAAAATTTAATTTAACTCAGTGAGTGGCTTCTTCAGTTCCTGTGTAATTTACACAGTTACTGGATAATGCACGGTGACATTTAAAAATATAAGACGCAAATACAACAAAAATATTTACATTAAATGAAACTAAGTAAATGCATTTTCTCGAATTTAATTTCTATATTTCGAGTGCTACATATATATATTTAATAACTAGTTTTTTACCCGCGGCTTCGCTCTCGTGGGCTTTAATTTAGGAAAATCATGAAATGCTGTTCCGTGCCAAATTTAGCAAAATTCGGTTACTTTTAAGCCGCGTATCGATTATGCGCTCCAAGAGGTCGAACATTGGCGTGCGCTCCAGCCGCGCGAAATGGATATCGCTTTGGAACGCGCGCCAAATTGTTCGTTAGTACGCTCAAACGTCGAGCGGGCCGCTCCATCTGATGTCGGTTTTTTACCGCGCATCAAAGTAGTTAAGTTTTGGCGCGCGTGCCAGTTGGGACGGTTGTTTTGATTATTCGTGTGTTCGTTGTGTTCCGAGCTATGGATAACCAAAGTTGCCGTAAATTGATAAAGTTATATGGTTCAAAAGAACTACTGTGGAATAGCAAAAGTAGTTTTTATCATAAAAAGCGCTCAGAGAAGATGCATGGAACTATGAAAGCGGCAGCTGCTCGTACACGACCGACATCCATGTTGAACGGTCAAACACTGGAATACACTTCGAACATTTGGAGCGCATTCCACGGAACGCACTGGTCGGCGCGGCCATTCATGGCGCGCGCGCCAGGAGCGCGTAATCGATACGCGGCTTTAGAGTCACCTCGATGTCTGTGTATCTATGTCCGTTTGTCAATGAATTTTTTTGAATTCTCAAAGACTATTGGACGTAGACGATTGATATTTGGAAGAGATATAATATGCTACGGGAACACATGAATGAAACACTTATTCAGAATTGCATTAATATCATATATGTCTAGAAACATCTACTATTTTATATCGTTTCTTTCAATGTATTCATAAAAAGTTAAATTGTCTTGGAATCAAAATTTATTATTATAATTATTATTTACATTTTAATCTTTACTTAAAATTAAAGTTTTTCATAATTAAAGTTAATTTAGTTTTAACAAAATAGTGATGATTCCATTGTATTCTATCAATTTACGGTACAATGTTTATTTTATATATTTGATTCATATCATTGGTTCCATTTAATATTGATTGGCACCATAAAATAGATGCTGATATTTTTTTACGTTCGAGTAGACTTCAAAATTTCATAAATGCAGTTCTGCAGTAATGATGAATACTACACATGGAATAAAACTAATTTTAGATTTTATCACGTTGAATTTAAACTTTTTTTACGCGGTTTTTTTTACACAACTTTCATATCTAATTATATAAATGTAGAATCTCATAATTAATTAAATGTAATCCAAACCCAAGCTTACTACTTCAATACTTCAAGTACTGTAAGCTTGTACTGCGAGATCGGACTAATTGTTATTAATTAATAGCTGATGGTGTACTTCGTTAACTATGACATCAGGACGTCAAACACCTCATTCCCCCACCGTGGGCATGGGTTCTCTGAAGTGCCCGAAACGTCAAGAATTAAAAAAGTTAAAATTAAACGCGATAAAATCCTTAAGATTAGTTTTATTGCAAATTAAGTTCTATTCACAGTAAACGTGGGAAGAACTACACTCATGAACGGGAGTAGAAAAATGTTCGCCTTGTTGTGGTGGCGAAAGAGAATCCGCCACCTCATGTCGTCGCGTGTGTCTCATAAGAGGCGACAGATGCAATCAAACAGGAGATGGGCAACATCATCTTCCTGACAACAGTTCAAAATAATAAAAGCTGCGGTTGATAACCCACCTGCCTAGCGTGGCAACTATAGCAACAATCCAGCCTATTTGAAAATTTATGGGGGAGAGCTTATTCTGTGCAAGCTCGCTCTTAACGGGTACGACAGCCCTACATCTCGTGCACTCTTGCTCACATTGCACAGTCTCAATCGCGCCATTCCTCCTAATCCCCCTTATACCCATTACTTTAGACATCTAATAGTGATTGTGCCTCACTAGTCTGGATATCCACCGCCTGTTTAACTTGGTACATCTTGTTGCGCAGTAACTGCTACTGGCATAAGCTGTGGCGAAGGAAGAACTTCATTTGCATTTCTATATTTTATAATTTGATCAACGTGTCTAGTAAAAAGAATATTTAAATTATTTCATATCTTAACAATCTAAACGCAGATGCGTAGTCACCTCAGATGATTAAGACGGAATGCCTCGATTCCACTAAAAATGGTCTCCGGTTCTCTACACTCACCATACGGAACACTGCAGCACTACTCTGCTATTTCACGCTGGTATTCTGTGAGAGCGTGGTTTTCCTCCGGTCAAGCCGCCCCATTTGTTGTACAACCATAATATAGGTACAGCTTGGCTTTACCACTTATAAAACTGTATTGCGTTGTACCATCGGGTTCATACGGTATTTAAAGTCCAAGTAGATGCGTCTTATAATTGCTTGCATGAAATAATCATGCTTTAAATTGGCGAACCACACAGCCAAAGAACTACACTCAGATTATCTGTATTTAATTGTCTTCAATTGTCTCTTCAAATCAGCTCTACTATCGGCAGTGCCGTTACGGGCGCTTTTGCGTACACAAAAAAATGCGTCTATTCAAACACGTCTGTTTTGGTTTTATTTATGGTATTTGTAACAATAGGACATTTCAATTGAAGAAATAATTGAATGCCAGAGTGAGTAAAATATTTAGGGTAAAAGCAGGTTAGCCATTGTGTGAGAACATTTACGGATTAAATTTATGAACGCGATAAATTATTCTATTTCTCGATTTTCTTTATATGTTGCAAAACGTTCTCATAAATTCTGTTCATTTTGCTATATGATGTATTTAAATAAAGAACGCTTTTTCCATTAGCCCATCACAGTTAACTGCTAACGAGACATCTTTAGGTCTGTCCACTGTTTTAGACTTATCAAAAATGTAGCATACGTAAAGTTTTTAGATAGTTACTGATAACTTATTGGTAATGCTTCTTCCTATTGGCGTCCAGTCTACAAGAAATGGTTATTCACAACATTGTATCGTTGTCAATATTCTAAATATGTTACGTGAATAAAGGCATTTCTATTTAAGGTTTGAACTCTAATTCATACCTTAAATAGAAATGCCGTCATGATAAAGGTACATTATTTCCAAATACTGATTCTCATGGGGGCATTAATATTTAAAAGCTTTTAGGAACTTTGTGCTTAGGAAGATAATGAGAGCATAATTCCTTTACTTTACAAAACACTTTCAGTTCAAAATAAATCTAAGTATAATTTCATTATTAAGGTGATAAGTAATAAATAATATCGTAAAAAGTAGCAACAAAAACTTAAAAGAATTTTATTTAATAGATCACTATATTTAGTGCCAATAAAAAGTATTTTTTAGAATAATTGATTCTGAATCTAACTATTGCATTTCTGAAATATATTTTAACAGCAATTATAATTTCTCTAACTTAAATTCGTGACACGTATACAAATATTTGTTTGACTTAATACAGACCTGTTTCAGTAACTTGTTAAGGAAATCCTCGCTGGAGGTTTTCAGAGCACACTGCTGGAACAAACAACATTTGTGTAGAATACTAAACAGCGGATCAATGCTTCGATTGTCCGTCGAGAAGCTTATTGTATTGATTTTTGAATAAATCTATGATAAATAAAAATAAGATGTTATAATTATATTATGTTTGTATAGTGTAATTATATTATGTTTGTACTTGTAAAATTAATATATACTTCAGTATTCTGTACCATTTTCTCAAGGATATACGAGTATATGTCGTGATAAGGTCTTTTCGGAAACCAGTTTATTCGGGAGGCTGAAAGTTGTCAAGTCTGCGTGTTACGGTCCTGAGCTACCTGTCTTCTGTCTTCTGCAGATATAACAGCGTACAGCTAACTCAACAACCGCATCTCCAAATGTTTGCGGCGAGACTTACGCAACTTCGATACAGATTAGACAATTTTTCTTCGTATTCTAACATGAAATAAGGAACAAGAGTGAAAATGGCGGGTAAACATTATAGCATTTTATAGCATTAAAATTACAGTAATTTAACAACGAGATTTGCCATAAATAAAAAGAGTAATGAATAGAATAGAATATTTTTTATTGAATGTAAACAAAAGTTAAATCCTATATACATCCCATTGCTGGGCAGAGGCCTCCTCTAATTTCTGAAAGAGTTTTAGCGCAACGAAATGTCCGCCGCACTGCCCCAATGCGCGTTGGCGAACTTCGTCATAATATTTTTTTGTTATTTCTCAGACATGCAGGTTTCCCCCCAATTCTACCCGCCTATTACGGCCCGATATGACGGCTCGAACTGTAGAATCCTCTAATATTGTTTACTGAGACTTTGCCTCTTAATCTGACGGACAGACCGATCCAAATTAATAGCCATGAATGCCATTAAAATATCAGTCAGTTGGTTCAATTTATTAATAAGTACCTAATCAATAGGTACCAAGTTAGGTATTTAATTAAAATTTAATAATTGAGATTTATGTATTTGACCAATAACTAACAGATTTATTTTTGAGATATTTCAGATAGTTTTCACCTTGAGGATCACCAGCTGATTAGTGACCATAAATTACCACGGGGCAGGGAACCACCCGACTCGTGCGTCCGCGTGGGTGGGTCCGAAGTCAGAGTGGGGAGGTGAATGAATGAAGTACCTAGGCCTCCACCTGGACAGTCGCTGGGGAGCTGAACATTTCAAGCGCCTAGTCCCCAGAATCGAGGGTGGCGGTGCTATGCAGACACTGCTGCCCAATCTAGGGGACCGACGGAGGAAGTACGTCGCCTCTCTGCGGGAGTTATACGGTCCGTAGCTCTGTATGGAGCGCCTGTATGGGCAAAGGCTAGCCATCCGACGCTGTAGAACTAAAATTTACAGTGTCCAGCGGAGGATGGCCATACGGATCGTACGAGGATACCGCACTATATCCTTTGAGGCGGCGACAATCCTGGCTCGCTTCCACCACTAGATATACTGGCGGAAATGGACGCGGTACGACCGAATCCGTGCCCTCCGCCAGAGTGGTGGTAGTGAGCCAGAAGACGCTCGAATCAATTAAACGGCAGGAACGACGAAACGCCTGGCGACATGGCGCACTCGACTTGAGGAGCGCTATGAACGCAAACGTGTCATGGAGCAATCCTGCCGGTCTTCGAAGCCTGGATGCAGCGACGTACGGAAGACTGCCACAGACTTACACAGATAATTACCGGGCATGGGTGCTTCGGTGATTATCTGTGTAGATCAGACGCGAGACGACGGCAAACTGCTTCCACTGTGGACGGGACCAGGATTCCGCTTCCCATACGCTCGCAGTATGCCCAGCGTGGGAACGGGAGCGGACAATCTGGTGAACCGCATTGGATGGAACCTCTCTGCCAGCAGTCGTGTCGGCGATGCTGGCGGGATTCGGCGTGGAGGGCCGTAGCCACCTTCTGTGAATCTGTTATGATTCAGAAGGAGCTTCTGAGCGGGATCGGGAGGGCAGATCCTGCGCGGAGACGACGTCGTCAACGCGTTCGTCACGGCCTCCTCTTGAACACGGTGTTACCAGAAACAGGGCATCGGGGTTGCAGACACTCGGGGCGGGGCCTCGAGTGCCTAGTTATGTAACCCCAGAGGATGATGATTCGGAGTGGTCTCGAGACATCGTGGTAGCACTGCGAGGTGCTGGGGTGGCATGTACTGCCCCGGGACGTGCTATTAGTGTAGCAAAGCGATGGAGGGCCCGTTTGCGTTCCGAACGGAGATCCGGGACCCCTCGTATACGCTGATGGTGACCACCGTGGGGTTTTAGCCGGTAGGAGTCCGGCATAACCTTTTCGTTGCCCCCGCAACGGAAGGTATCCATGAGGATTTCACACGAAAAAAAAAAAAGTTAAAAAAGTGCCAGTGAGTCCAGCCGATCGGAAAGAACTCTGTCGTCGACGATTCGAGCCGCTCTGCGCTGGATGCGGTCAAGTGGAAGGAGCTGGTACTGGGGAGCCCCGGCCCAGAGATGAGAACAGTATTCCATGTGAGGCCGAACTTGCGCTTTGTAAAGTTGCAAGCGATGTGTTGGCATGAAATACTGTCTCGCTCTGCTGAGCACACCAAGCTTTTTAGAGGACAATTTGGCCTTCCCTCCCAAGTGACCACGAAACTGCACACTATTCAATATGTCGACGCCGAGGATTCCGATGCTAGCTGAGGCAGCAAGGGGAGTGCCTTGAAACTGAGGAGATACGACAAAGGGGTTCTTTTTAGCGGTAAACGCGCAAACTTGTGTCTTCTTGGGATTGAACTGGACTAGATTTAGTCACCCCCAATCCGAGACTTTGTTCAGCAAAGACTCGACTTCAGACACAAGTTTGTTCCGGTACTCGGCGAAGTTTTCCCGAGAAATATTGGTACGGCCGGTGTATAAGGCATCACCAGTGCTGTCGTCTGCATAGCAATGAATATTACCAGCTTGCAACATATCATTGATATGCAGAAGAAACAGCGTTGGTGATAGCACGCAGCCTTGTGGAACACCAGCGTTAATGGGCTTGTAATCGGAGCATGCACCGTCTACTACGACCTTGATGCTCCGATCAGCAAGGAAACTGGTGATCCAATTGCACAATATCTCGGGAAGCCCATAAGAAGGGAGCTTCGAAAGAAGCGCTTTGTGTCAGACCCGATCAAAGGCCTTCGCTATGTCCAAACTAACGTCAATGCCTCCCCCTTGGACTCTACTGCCTCCGCCCAACTATGAGTCAAGTAGACCAGAAGATCACCAGCTGATCGACCCCGACGAAAACCTTATTGGCGGTCACTAATCAGCTAATGATCCTCAAGGTACCTCATGAGCTGGCAGTTTATAATAGACTCCATTCGTTTGGAGAACAAAGAGGTGATGGCGGTAGGCCTGTGGTTGGACGGGTCTGAGCGGTCGCCTTTTTTAGGGATCGAGTGGACCAAAGCTGTCTTCCATGTATTCGGGACTACGGCTTGGGAGTAGGAGTACCGGAAAAGACCCGTTAAATCCGGTGCCACTCCGGAGCACACGTCTTCAGCACAATGGGAGGGACTCCATCAGGCCCACTCGACTTGCTGACGTCCAGGGAGAGGAGTGCTTTGCGAACCAAGCGCTGCGTAAACCTCACATCCAGTATGGAGCACTCACACCACAGGATGGTCGGCGGTGTGTTCCCTCCGTCATGTAGAGTCCAGTTGGACGCAAAGAGTGAGCCTAACAGATCGGCTTTCTGCTTTGCGGCATGGGCCAGTGAGTCGTCCTCTGTGTGCAGAGATGGAAGAGATGGCTGACAGAAGTTCCCTTGTACAGTTGTGAGACCAGAATGCACGGGTTCCCGGAGGAAGGTGAATTAACTTCTCGCCAATTCTGCTGATGTGCTCAGACTTTTCCTTGGCAATGACTCTTTTGAAGGACCTGGAGGTGGAATAATACTTCTTTTTAAGAGCGCTGGTGTTTACGTCCCGAGACGTTGATGCGTCAGCCCAGGCCCTGTAGCACTCCTGCTTATAGCGTGATGCTATTTTACAGGAGCGACCAAACCATGGCTGGGATCTGCCTCCGATGGGCACCACAGATGGTGGAATAAAAAGTTTCATACCCTGAAGTACCACATCAGCAACAGAATCAGCAACAACGCTGGGATCTTCCGGCGAGAAGCAAACCCGCCCCCAAGGGTAGGATGCATAAAAAGACCGCATCCTATTCCAATCGGCTGACCTATAGTGCCAATCGGCAGCATGCAGAATTCAACCGCGACGTTAGTGTGAGTGGCACCACACTTCGGACAAGGCAATGGTCGACGGGAACCTGATATCCTATACCTGATAAGAGGTCAGCAGAAGGTCCAACAGGGAAGATGCATGATCCTCTACATCTGGAATCCGCGTAGGCGATGTAACCAGCTGTGTCAGACCATATGCCAAAGCAAAGTCATAAAGAAATCTCCCCGCATGATCGGTTGAACGTGAACTGAGCCATTCGGCGTGGTGGGTGTTGAAATCGCCAAGGATCACAATCTCTACGGATGGGATCTGCTCCATTTGCCCCGAGCAGTATTAGTCGCAGGCGAATTTTGCCGCAGGCCAGGGGCAGCTGACACCGCTCAGGGTGGAGTGCTGGTCGTGGATGCTCAGCGAGGGGTTCTCCAGGGGTGCTGGTACCCTTCTGGGGTAGTCATTCGTTTTATTTCGCTACCATGTTGATAGGGAGGAGGGGGGTACGGGAGGGGGGAATTGGGCCTCCGGCCACCTGCACTCACCAAGCTAAACGCAAGGTAAACGCAGGTAAACCTCTACTTCACGCTGGTATTCTGTGCGGTCGTGGTACCACCCCGGTTCGAGCCGGCCCATTCGTGCGACAGCAAAAGCTGCTGCGTGGCTCTACCACTGTTATCTAATTTCATATCTAATATCTTGAAATAGAAAGGAAATGACTTTATTAGTTAGATGAACTTTTTTTGTTTTGGTTACTCCAACGGATCTTTAACAGAATTTTCCTCAATGTATGCATTTGCTTAAATTAGTAAGTAGATATCTTGTTGATGAATTGGTATTCTTATTTCATAATTTTCATTAAAACTATTATTGTAAGGATTGTAAGAATGCGTTTCATAACTTTCGATAGAATTATCGAACTGGGGATAATCTGATATTTTTAGAATACTCATATTTTAAATCCTAGAGCTCGAAGAAATTCCTTATTACTTTTTGTTATTTTTTTTTTATCTTTTCACGTCTGGATTGTTTAACGTTGCACTCGGTAATGATTTGAGATTTCTTTTTATTCTCAATTTTATAGAGACACTGATTGTCACTGAAGTCAGTAATTTATTTTTTTATTTTGATTTCTTTAGGTGAAGACACAGTTGAATGTTTTCGTTGTTAAAATTAATTAGTTTCCCCTCTAAATCCAAAATTTTTACTGTTACTGATGAAATATATTTTTTCTTTTTGGGGAAATAAACAACATTTTTTGGTACTTCAATAAGTTGATATCCTGGAGGAATATTAAGCGCGAATTCATGTATTATATGCGTAGGTGAACAGTTTGTGAAAGAGCCCTGTATGAGATCACATTCGATTCGTATCACAGACGTTGGTATAATGTTCGAAGGATGAGTTGATTCATGCCATTTATTTGCTTCTAAAATCGTTTTCGAGAATCCAAGCAATGGCCAATACTATTTTTTACCCCAAAATCAATTGCTTTAGTACAAAATAAACAACATTTAAAAGTGTAATTAATTGGATGAATCATTATGTTAGTCTTTGATATTCGATTTGATATATTCATTTATAGCAGATAAATCCTAAGTGCCATAAGGAATTTTTACTATGTTATTATTTCCATAGGCAAATACATTATTGCTTTCTTTTATGTTAGTAATAGAGTTGAATGTAGAAAAAAACAGTACACCACACTCATAATTACTATCTAATAACAAAGGAGATACAAATTCAGATTGGAGAACAGATTAATTATCAGTGATTGTTAGAGTTAAAGACATTATCACAAACTGAATTTAAAACACGAAGTACTTAGTATTTAGATTTCTAAGGTTTTAAAAATTTTAAACACAAATGTCCACATTTATATGTTTTACGTTTCTATTCATTATCATAATTATAAAATATATTTGGTCCTATGTATTTGATGAATTCTTATGGAGACTTTAAATTACCATAACTATCATAATACTCTACATAATTATGTATTTTCGCATAGGCTACCCAATGAGTTCCAGCATTGTCAGAACTGTCAAGATTAATAATAGCACATTCCTTTTGTAATGGATACTTAAGTAATTCATCCCTCATAAACACTCCTCTGAAAAATGGGATGTCCTGCCTATATTTAAGTAAATCTATATTAGTAAGTGCTCTCTTGGGTAGCCTATTTTAGTTTTTTTTATTGTTTACATAAATTCCCAGACCATCACCATGCTCTTTGAGACATAGTCCTTTTCCTATACATATTTCTTCCATTTTCTTATTATGTCGTTTTAATTCTTGCAAGCGTTGCTTAGCAGATTTAATAGCATTGACTGCTTTAGTAATGCCAGCTGCTCCACCTGCCAAACCTCCAGCAGCAGGTAGTCCAGCAAATATCGGTATTAGCGGTAAAATCCACCAACTTTCGGAACAGGTATCACACGCGGTGCGCTGACAGATGAGTTTGAATCTGAAGCCTTAATTACAGCCATGGCGAGATCGATAGCCGCTTTCTTGCATTGGGGCTTAAACTTTTTATATGTTTTTTTGTAATTGAAACAATATTTTTAAAAGTTTTCTTCATACCAGCGCCTTTTTTAATATCTTTTTAACATGTTTTTTATTTTGTTTTTAATTTTTTTATTTGTATTTATTTTTGATGTATGCACCATTATTGTTATACTAATAATAAAATATTTGATTTTTACTATTCAAAATAAAATTAAATAAAAAGACCTTTCTTATCGGAGAGTTAATATGAGAATGAGAATGTAATTGATATTATTTGCTTATAAAACTTTTGATTTATCTATCCAACTGTTTTCATTAGAAGGCAAACCTAACTATTTCACGAATAGCTTATTTAATTTCTTTTTTATAAACTTTTCAACCAGGTAAATATCAGGATGTTTCGTTTTTTGTAATTCTTGGATATAAAATGATCCCAATATAGGATGTTTCCTAGCATCTTCTATGAGATAGGTGGTGGGATCTGTGTTCTGAATTTTAATAATTTTGGATATTTTAATCGACCAATTTGGTGTAAATCCTTTTTCAAAAGTTCCTTTATACTTACTAATACGTACATAATTTCCAACTTTAAGTTTAGATTTTTTTGTACTAGCTTTTTATCAAAACACGTTTTATATTTTTGCAATATCTGTTCTTTATTACTTGCATTTACTTGATTTGGTTTCAAAACTATTGTTCCATGCACACTATCATTATATTTTTCTATTAATTTCGAAAGAATATCGCGTCTATACCAAACGTTTCCTTTTAAACTAAAACGTCTACACATAATACTTTTAAAGGTCCTAATAAATCTTTCCACTATAGAGGCTTTTTTAGTAAAATATGTTGAGTAATGATTTGTTTTATAATGATTGAACAAATTCTTAAGTTCTTGATGTAAAACTCATTTGCTAAATCAGTTTGTAAATTTTTAGGAATGCGATTTTTACTAAATAAATCTCGGAAAGCTTCAAACATTTGTTCCATATTCTTTTGTTTTAAAGGATATACCCAAGCATACTTTGAAAAGGAAAAGAATTTTCTTTAGAAACAGATTACATGTCAATTAGATCAGCTTGCCATAAATCGTCAATGTCTTTCATCACAACATGTCTTCGCGGAAAGTTTTGTCTTGCTTGTTTATGTATTTATTTCACCACTATTTCTTATCTCATTTTTTCCTTACTTTCTGTGTCACTGAATCTATACTTTGCTTAATACTGTTCATTTCTGTTCCAATTTGTGTCAGAGTTTGATTTATTGATTTTAGTTTATTTTCTAAGTTCTCTATGTTCTTATCAACATAGTGCTTGTTCACACAATCTCCTGGATCTACTGGATTTCCGATGTTTTTAACGGTTTTATTTTTAGCGTTTTAAGATCCGTCAGTCATGCTAGCAATCGGAGATTCTGAGTTATTATCCATTGTTTGTCGTTTAAATACAATATTATGTCCAAATTTATTGATGTTCATGGTTGACTTGCCAACTATCAACAAGTTTTAATTAAGGATTTTACCCTCTATTTATTCTCTAATGATGCCTGCTTCTTTTAATTCCTCTATTATTGAAATTATTTCATTATCATGGTTTGTATTTACTCCACTCTTTGAGGCAACTAAAATTTTTAACCTATCAATAAGTTCATTAGGATCGTCCCAATATACTAAATCAGTGTTTGATCTATATTTTTTTAAAGTTGGTAAATTACCGCCTTGCTTTATTTTTCTTGTTTCAGTTTCAAGAAATAAAGGTTTCATAATTTTTAAATATTTCAATCCTGAATTGCCTTGTATCTGTCCTGATGCAATAAATCCTCTACTGTGTGCATTAGTATTAATTAAAATATCTTTATACATTAGTTTATTTCGATTAGTGACCAAATCTTTATTAGGTTTATTTTCAAACAATAGTTCTGATAGCCCTGGAGTAATGATATAGCTATTATCTTTAATATTAACTATTGAACTGTCTTTAGTTTTCTTTATTGCGATTGGAACGTTTCCCATTAATAGCCTGTCTCCCTCGTTTCTTATACCATAAGTAACGTTTATCTCACTATCCCGTTCTTCATCGAAAATGCTTTCATTTAATTCTTCTTTAATGTCTGAACTTATATCACTTGTACATGAACAAAAGTTATAATAATAATTCTCATCTGAAGCTTCCATTTGATTATTTTCTTTCTCTTTATTTTTATTTATTGAAACTATCGCCTCTAATGGAATGGTTATTGGTTTCAGTATTTTACGTAGTTTACGTTCTAAATTATCTTCTTCCTCCCTCATTTGTTTTAATTTATTTTTAACATTTTTTACTGATTTTATTAATTGTTTTTTTCATATCAACATCCATTTTAAAGTATGACAATATTTTACACTTCTGATAGTTCTTATAGTTTGTGCTAGAGTGAAAAAAATTTCATCTGACAGTAATATTTAATCATTTTATTCTAATTTAATAAATACATCAAATGATTTTCTGTACCTTCCCTTATCTAGTTCGCAATCTTCGTTAATAATTAAACATGTATATTTTTCTTTCCATATACCAGTAGCCAATGATTTAAAGTTATGCCAACTCATATCAGAATTGACATGCTCATCATGTGTTTTAAATTTATGTCATCCTGTTTGAAAATAACCAATAAATTGGCATTATCGCAAATTAACTGCTTAGGTATTTTTGAGTAGGTCTGCGGTAAATAAAAACAATCAATTTTTTATGTCGACCCATAGAAAAATAACTACGTGTGTCACTTTGATTTTCGCAGACTACATCATCAAAAATGAATATTGATTTTTCCAGAGCATTGTGAGGCGGAATAACTTTTTTTTCATCTTGGAAGAGGAACAATTTAAAATCAGGAATTTTTATTAACACTTTCTCTAAAAATCGATATTTGGGCTCGAAAGCAGTTTTCGAATAATGATAAACGTTACAAAATTTCAATCCATTTTCATTCAATAACAAACTTATTATTATATTTGTTTTCCACTATTTGATGGACCACATATTATGCAGCGAATGGAGTTTGGTAAAAGAATGCTGTGTCTAAAAGTGTTAGGATTCTAATCAACTTTAATTTCATAAATTTTTAAAGAAACGGGTTGCTTGATTAACTTCATTTTGGCTTCTGGTGACATAATAAACTATTAACACATTAAATATCCAGTATTGCGTCAAGAGTAGTTGTACCTATACATTTCATTTATAACATGTCTGTCTTATTAAAATTGTTGTTATTGATAACAAAGGAATTTCTCAGAAAACTTATTTGATTGATCAGGTTTTAAGTTTCTAAAACGAAATGAGTCACCTAAACAAAAGAAATTATAGAGAAGTATTTATTATCAAAACAATTTCTTCGAAATAAGGTTATCCATGTGACACGTGTACGAGTCATATCAAGCTCATATTTCATATTATAATGTGTATAAAAGTAAATACTTCATTTAGGTTTTACACTTAAGAACTCAGTCTCCGCATGTCTTTCAGCAAGAGCATTTAGTAAGTGTTATAAATCGTTCAATTTTATGAAATTGAACCTCTAGTTTTATTAGCAGAGTTTTTTTAAAATTCTTACACGTCTATAGACGACACGAACCCTATTACTAACCCTTTTTACTATGCCCAAGATGTGGATGGCTATACGAAAGATTTGGAAAATCAGCAGCTTCGAGATATCAGATTAATGAGGAATGATGAACAGCAATCTAAATCGAAGAAAGCCTCGAAGAAAAGAAAATGTTCACAAACATCGTCTTTATCTTTTATAATACGTCAAGATTCTGCTAAGCGAGGTCAACGTGTTATTCAAATTAATATATTTGAAGTTAATGAACAAGAAGAAATTAATGTTGATAATGTCAGTGCTAATATAAGTGACCAGTATGTGATGGAGGACGTATATGATGAAGTGATGGATGCTACTAATAGCGTTATTAAAAAAATAAGCCAAAAACCGTATGGAACCTAATTGTTATATTTTGTTGCTTCATTATATTATGTAAATAAGTTATCATTCAATTTCAGTTAATATTATTTTTAGTGGTACGAGAGTTTGTACTTAATATAAATATATGAAAGTATACAATAAAGACATAATGAACCAATAATTTCCTTGTTTCATTAGGGACCTAGATATTAAAGAAATGCAATAAAACAAAAAAAGATATTTTTAAATTTGTATTTATTAATTCTGTTATTAAGTTTCTCAAAACATTACACATTTATTTATTTTAACTAAAGATAACTGTGCATCATTATTATCACTAAAATAATAGTATTACAAATAATATATACAATTCTTAATAGTACATAAATTAACATTTATCCGTTTAAAACAAAGCAGCTTCAAATATCGTTTTAATTTTAATATTAAAACACAGTACCGTAGTGTGGTTACTTGTGTCGAAATATTGAATATAACTATTTAAATCTGTATAAAAATATTCTGTATATAATAAATATAGAAGGCTATCTGTATTTGTGTAACAAAGACGAATATTATTACCATATGTGTATATGTTTCACCACAGAATAGTGGAACGATACAAATGACATTAAGCAATTTCTAGAATTGTAAAACCTACATAAATTGGTCGATCGAGAATAATTTTTGTTTGCTGCATTTGAATAGCAACAAGAGATTCCGAAATTCTCGATAAATTTTTAAAGTTTGGTGCACATATGTATTTTTCAGCTCCAAATATTTTGTTTGTTGCATTGTAATTATCTTTCTAGACGTTAAAAAGCTTAACGTCAAATTGATTTCTTTTATTTTCAATGGTTTTACCGAAAATTTAATTATTTTGTTTTTTGAAGATGCCCATCTCAAAATCAGAAGTAGCTTTTTGCCTGAGAGCTGTATTTAGTGAAATGTAAGGCTCTAAAAACTTGCTTTGATGACAAAATAGAATTCTATGTATTTTCAGTATCTTTAATCCATTTTTGAGACATTCTTTTAAATGAGTGTAATGTACAACATACTTATATTTATCATAAAGATTGGCAGTTAATTTAGCAGTCTTACTTCCAAAAGGAACAAATTTTTCAGGAGCAAATGGTAAATCAGAGTGCTCGTCATGAATGTCAGATGGATAATGAAGATCTACTTCAAGAATATATCCGGCTTTTGCATCATGGCATAACCATATAAGTTAACACAGTCTAAGTAAGCTAGAAAACTAGTAGGCTCATTATCGTTGTAATTTTCCAGATATTTATTATTGGCCTTCGCATATCTTAGTGCATACTAAACAAGGCCTTCCCTGATATCTTTTTCTATCGTTTGATAAATTTAAATATCTGATATAAGATCTAGTTTTACTTTAGTGAATAATAAAATTGCATCCCAACTCAATGATGGTGAGGAGACATAATAACATGAATCGAGACCATAGTAATGCAAACTCATTCTCTTAAATTTCTCAAAAACATCGCAAAGCAACAGAACATCACACTTTAAGTATAAATCCGTATATTCTCCAATGTTTTTTATATTAAAAGTATTCTAAACAGTTAAGGCATGTCTATAGTTTTCATCACTTATAGATTCTGTTGAGAGTTTGTTATAAAAATATGAGGGTTCCTGTAATTTAGTTTCATTGTAGCGCGCCCAAGAGTCAATATAATCATAGCAGTAAATATCTTTCTTGCAAATAAGATTGAATAAGTGCTGATGTGTGTAAAATGATCGCAAATTTTTCAAATCATCTGGTTTCATAGTTTTAAATAAATTATCTAGACTTGAGCTTAAAAAGTTAAAAGAATCAATAAATTTCACTTGAGCTACGTTTTTTTGATCAATTGGAATAAATTTTGTAAAAGATATTTTTTTTTTTATAAATAAACTTTCAAAGTCACTATAAATAACTATTGGTATCCTTTGAGTTCTTTCGAAATTACAAAAAGAAAGTTTAGTATGATCATCAGGAAGAACTATTTGAACTCTTGCACAGTTGTGATTAATTAATTTTTCTTTTTTGTCAAAGTATGTGAAACATTCATCACACAAATGTATTTTAGATTTATGTTTAGTAAGTTGGTTGTGAACAAGTTTTCCAAAATTTTTTATTAAACAAAAATGAGTTTTTCCATTTTTATAGATGTATAATAAATTGACATGATTCAACTTACGTCTGCAAGTTGTATATAATGGTCCTGTGACACCACCATTTTTATCTAATTCATATACATTTACACTTATATGGGTATTATTATGTTCAAATCGCTTAATTTTATCGAAGCTAAACGAAATCGAAGAAAAACTGTTTCGGAAATTTGAGACAAAAACAATTCTGGTGAAATACTAACATCTTGAGGACTTATTTCATAGCTTACTATTTTATTACGGAAAGCATTAGCTATTATCTGCACGTTATCGTATTCAGTACGTATTAAACAGTTCGATTTATGAATATTTTTTTTCATTCATTCATTACAGCCCTTCACAAGTCCACTGCTGAACATAGGCCTCCCCCAAGGAATGCCACAAAGCACGGTCCTGAGCCACCTGCATCCATCGACTTCCTGCATGTCTTACCAGGTCGTCACTCCATCTAGTGGGACGCCCTACACTATCCCCGCCGGTACGAGGCCGCCACTCAGAACCTCCCCATCGGTTGTCGGTTCTTCGAGCTATATGGCCAGCCATTGCCACTTCAGCTTACTAATCCATTGGGCTATGTCGGTCACTCTGGTTCTACTGGATATCCTCATTTCTAAGTTATCACGCAGATAAACTCGAGTATAACCCTCTCCATAGCTCGCTGAGCGACCTTGAGCTTCTCATCCGGCCAGTGAAGGACCACGTCTTAGTTCCATAGGTCATCACCAACACAGCTGGTTGTACAGCCTCGTTTTCAAGTTTGAGGTATACCTGAAGATGAAGTAATTTCCCGAACGCTGCCCAGCCGAGTTGAATCCGTCGATTGACCTCTCGGTCAAGTTGGACTTACCTGGTTGGCTATTTGTCCCAGGTAAACATACTCGTCAACAACTTCGAGCTTAGTGCTCCAACAACTACCGGCAGAGGTGTGACATGAACATTAAACATGATCTTTGTTTTGTCCATGTTCATCTTAAGACCTATCCGTTGGGAGGCACTATTGAGGTCATTGACATATGCTTATGTATGCTCAAAGCTATTCTGCCATGGACTATCGTCGGCAAATCGAAGGTGAGTGATGTACTCGCCATTGATGTTAATACCGTATGTCTTCCAATGCAGCGGTGAAGAGTTTCGGGGATATAACGTCACCCTGTCTTACACCTCTCTGCAGTTGGATAGGTTTCGTACTCTGGTTCTGTACTCAGATAGCCATCGTAGCCCTACTGTACAAACACTTCAGTACTTCGATGTACTGACAGTCAATTTTGCACAGCTGAAGGACTGCAGCACCACCAAATTTCGACGGAATCAAAACTTCTCTGGTCCACATACGCCAGACATCGTGGCAAATTGTACTCTTCGGACTTCTGTACAATTTGCCGAAGGGTATGTATGTGGTCTATGGTGCTAAAACTTTTTCGGCCGGCTTGTTCGGGAGGCTGGAAGTCGTCGAGTCTGCGTGCGAGACGATTCGTAATGACTCTCAAAAACAGCACGTAGACGCAGCTCAGAAGGAAATCGATCTGTAGTTCTTCAAGAGGCGTTGTCGCCTTTCTTGAAGAACAAACCTACCACTTCTGCTCCCACCCTCCAGTGTAATGCCACCATGGAGACGGAATTAAAACTTCTGAAGGACTTCAAGTACCGGTTTCCACCGCTTTCAAAGCTCCGCTGTAATTCCATCCTCGCCTGGGGCCTTGCCGTTTTAAGGTGCTAGAGCAATTCTAATCTCGCTCAGACTGACATCCGGGATATTATCGGAATAGTGTCGGATAAGACTCGCTCTTGGATCGTTGCACTTGCGTGTGGCTCCAACGATGATGTGTACAGCTGCCCATAGGACCTCTGAATCTCAAAATCTCAGGTGTCCCGGAAACGCTGCCACACTCAGTCTTCAGCTTCGACAGTTGGCTCTTTCTGGCAGACAGACCTCTAGCAAAGACTTTGGAGCCTGGTTCCGCTCAATCGCTTCTTCAATACGAGCAGTATTGAAGTTGCGTAAGATCCCACCACATGCATTTGAGATCTGTCTGTTCAGTTGCCTGTATGCTGTCAAATTACTGAAGACTGCAGCTTCATATCCCGTCTAACAGCCATGAGATTAAGGTGTGATCGGAGTTTTTGTGTTCTTCTGCGGGGTCTTGCAAAACTTAACTCCGACCACATGGACAGTTTCCGGCTTGTCATTCATATCGTCCACTGCATTGCAATCTTCTAGGCACTGAAAATTATTTTGTAACTCGAGCTGAAAGGTTTCGGGACTTTGGATTGAGCACGAGGGGACGGGCGTTGACTTTATTAGACGACCTCTCAACAACGTTTAGGTTTAGTGTGCCTCTCACCATTCAGTGATCGCTGCGGTTTTCACCCTCGCAATCACTGAGACATCACTGAACAGTTGTCGTCTGGTCGTCATAATGAGTCAATCTCATTTTTGTCGAACCGTCGGGGCCAGACCAGGTCCACTTCCTGTGGGGCCGCTTCTGGAAGAAAGAGTTCATCATAAGAGTCCTTTTTCTCCATGAAGTCGGCCAGCTGCTGGCCCCAGTTCCGTTGCCTTATTCCATTACTTTCATCTCGTTCTCTCTTGTGCTAGTTTTGCGTTGAGTCTCCATTAACACCGTATAGTGTGTTTTGGAGGAATGCATGGCTCTAGGTATATCCTCATACATTTCCTCCATGTCCTCATCGGGGTGTGCCGAGGTTGGTGCGTAAACCTGTATGATCTTCAGCGAATACCGTTTGATTATTCTGAGTATAGGTACGCAACCTCGTCGACACCCAATCTTTACAACGTGTTAACGAGACTTGTGGACATTAAACGACACCTTCTTGGGACAGATGGTCGCCCTCCCGGTGATAGAACAAGTTGCCGGATTCGAGGATTGTCCTCCCTCTCTTCGGACCTCGGATAATCCTATAATATTCAGCGCAACTTGTCATCTCTTCTTCAACTCAAGATCTTCTCGTCAGTCCACAGGGTGCGTGCGTTATAAATTGCGGTCGAGTCGTCGTAGGGTAGCCGAACCTCCACCGGAGATTCTGCACCCACTGCCGCCGTTACCGTGGTCGCCACCGTAGCCAGGAATAGCGGGGCCGCCGGAACTGGGGCCGTTTATTTGTGTCGTTGCTCATGGGGTATATTGCCATAGTTGCCGCGGCGACGGGTTGTAACCGCAGTTTTTATTGTTCCAGTTTCCTCAGTTTCCCTCTGTCGCTTCTTACGACACCCACGGGAAGATATGGGGTATTGAGTATTCTTACCCGCCACCACACGGGATTATGAATAAAACTCTTTAAATAGAAGAATATCTCGAAACGTTAATATTACAGGTTTGGCAGTAATACATAATTTAATTGTAAGTACTAATGTTTATTAGTGTTAAAATATTTGTGACCTCGTTTTAGAGTTTAGCTTTTCAATTTTAGGTTTTAGCTTCAGTTTTCTGAAACAAAGAGGCACAATTAATATTTTGCATAAATATATAATAATAATGCACAGTACTAACGTTTTAGTTGTAAAATATTTGTGATTATGTTTAATATATATAACTATTTGTGATTAAGTTTTGGGTTTTCAGTTTTGGGTTTTAGCTTTTTAGTTTTCTGAAATAAGATGCACAGTTAATTTATGGTATACAGGCATATAACATTAATAACACATCGAATCTAAATTGGGTAAGCAAGAAATAAGTAGTTATGTATGAATATAGACGTATTCAACACTTTTTATTTTATTAAAACATAAACAATTTATAAAACGTTAATGTTAGATGGATACAAAACGGGTTGAATACGCTCGTATTCTTCTTTGGCATACAACTAATTGCGTGACGGCTTTCGAGATCCTCGAGCACTCAGTAGTAGAGCGTAACAATAAAGGCCATTTCATCGGTCCTTTCAAGACTCGATTTCCTTGGTGTACACCATAGCTCGACGTAGAAATCACCGCGTCTTGTAGGATCCGACTGCAGGATCCCATGCGCTGCGACAAGTAGCTGCGGAACGGAGGCACGTGCAGGTGCACTAAGTCTTCGTCGTCCTGTAAAAATATAAATGATATGAAAAGTTATATGAATCATTATATGAGGACTAAAATTCAAAACGTGATTTGTCACTTTACAAAAAAAATTTATACGCTAATCGTATTCTCTATGGTTACTTGTAACTAAAAATGTCATGTATCATACAAAACAAATTTCTCCCTTTAGAAAAATTAAAAAATATAGATTGTTTGAGCAAAAAGGTTTTGTCCTGACAGTTGGCCTGGAAGAATAAATTGCAATTCATATTTGACAATTTTTTTTAATAAAGAATACTATAAGAAAAATTATATTTTAATTTATTTATTGTTACCTAGAATAAGCAGTAGATTTACCTTTTTCTATAGAATCATAAAGCAAAACGTGATTTCTCCATACCTATTCATTCTAAACATGATTTGTCCAAATTGTTTAAAAAAATCAATCTAATTTAGTATGGTACAATATTTAAGACTTATTTGTAAAATGAAACATGTCTAGAACTACCAGAAAGAGATAAAAAGGTCTTAATAAGTTTTTAATTTATTAATATAAAGATTTTTGGACTCCCAACAATGTGATCTGGTGACAAATCACGTTTGAATTTTAGCTCCTCATATTATATTATTTAAATAGTATCATATGGATTATATTTTCTGCTTTTACCAATAAACATTGAAGTTATTATTTTGAAATATAATTATAACATGCTATGCAGTTTGACAATTGAAATTAAAAAAAACATAAATAGGCATAAAAGTATGTAATAAATAAAAAGTTTAAAACAAGCACCTCTGAGTTAATCAGTGCAGGATTTTCGTTTCTTTTCAGTGGGAGTGGTGTATCATCGAGATCCGATTCGCAATCGCTTCAAAGAGGCTTTGAACGGTTGGTTTAGCCTTCTGCCTTCTTCTTGGGTTTTGGCTGGCGGGGCTTCGAGTCCTTTTCACCCGACTTGACTCGCTCTTCTTATTCGATGTGCAAGGAGCTGGTGTTTCCGATGCACCAGCAGACCTCTTCGTCCAAATAGAAAGGATTGGTCGACCTGTAAATATACGGTTTTATTAACGACATATGCTTACCTACCTAATGAATAGTAAATTAAATAGAATAAATAATATATTAATAAATTAAGAAAGACTAAAGGCATGATGCAGCAAAACTGAGATACGTGACATTTAAAAAAAAAGTTAATATAATAATGGTTGTAAGTTTTTATCAACCAGGCTGGGAATCGAACCTAAACAAAGTCGTCATCAAACATCATAAAAACAAGATAAAATAATAGTAACAAAACTTGGAAAATACAAACATACTTGCTAATCCGGCTTCCACTGTCACTAATAATTCACTAATTAGTTATTCCCAGTTGTCACTACGAGATTGAAAGGAATACAATAAAACGTGGAGCACGACTGGACTAATTTATACACCCAAATTATAATTTGTTCACATACGCCATATGGATTTTAAATTAAATTTCAATAATTGTATTCTGCATAGACTTTATGATTACAGCACATAAGCCCATTATTCACATTTGATATTTAATTTTCATCTTTATTATACATGGTACCTTATGTTGACAAGTAAGCGTTTTAGTTACATCGCGGCGTAACGTCGCGCCATTTGAGACCAAAGTCTAGAAAGATGAGATTTATGCTATAGAAATAAGCTATGATACTTATATTGGTTTCCTTTGATATTGAATGCAAATACTTTGGAAAACAAATAACATTGAACTCAAAGCAATATAATATTGTCAGGGTCATCACAATATGGATTCAGGTTTAAAACTTATGATGTTCAGTATAAAAAAGAATTAAGACCTACATCGCGTTATCTAAATTTTCATTCTTTAAATATATAAATTGTAAGCTAAACTACTGTTAGACTGGTCATGTGTGAGATGCTTTGGTTGAATTGGCTGATTCACTAACGCTCTCTTGTTTCATTATCAACCATGCACATATGTTCTCTAGTTGTAATTACGGCTTGGGCAGCCCGAAAGCAACTTTAGACATAATCGCATGGGTAAACTACCAACCTACCAACACCAAACTACCAACCATATAACCAAGTACCAAATTATAAATATCACATCAACTAAGCGTCGTTGGGGTGATGTCACAAAGTATCACATGCTACTGTACCACTGTATCAAGTTATTAAGACATCTCCCCTAACGCGCGAGGTTTTTTCTATTTTTTACACGATTCACAATAAATAGTTGTAACTGTCGTTATTAGCTGTCTGTCTGATCAAGTGTAGCATAGTAAACAATATTATAGGATTCTGCAGTTCGAGCCGTCATATCAGGTAATTAATAGTTATTGTTTAAATCCATAAATGTCAATTATTAAATTTAATTAAGTATCTAACTTGGTACCTATTAATATAGGTATTACCTAACTTTATCTATTGATTAGGAACTTCGGTATTAATAAAATGAACCGACTAACTGATATTTTAATGGCATTTAGGGCTATTCATTTGGATCGATCTGTCCGTCAGATTAAAAGCAGAGCATCGCTCAGTAAACAATATTATAGGATTTTACAGTTCAAACCGTCATATCGGGTAATAGGCGGGTAGGGTGGGGGTTTCTACAACACGAACCGAGCGCAGCGAGGTGAAATGTAGACCCCAATTCTACTCTCTGTAATTAAAATTTTCATTGATGCCGGCGGGGATCGAACAGTTGCTCGCGTACTGAAATTTACAGCGAACACTAGCGCTTTATTTGTTCCATATAGAGTACAATAATACTTATTAAAAGGCATTTAAGCTTTACTACTGGTTCCAAAAGCCTCTGTCCTGGGAAGAACTTGCAAGAAATCCAGCAGACTTTAAAAATAATTTACTATATAATATTTTATACAGTTAGCGATCACCTCATTGACAGGGGTTATTATCAATCATTTACTTTTTAGTAGTATAATAACCACAACTATACAATTTTTGCTTAGTAAAAATTTTAAACCTTTTCATAGATAAGGCCTGCATATTTTCTGAGACTTTGTTGTAAAGAATATGGATTACCCCATGAAGGAATTACTGACTCTTTGAAGTCGAGTAAGTGGTATAACCAACTTGTGCTTGTTCCTAGTATTTAAATAATGTCAATATTTTTAATAAAACTAATTTTGTTTTTGTGTTCATACATAAAATTTTAGTAAATATATTGAAAGGCCAAGATAATATTTTTATTTCTTTCAATTTTCTCTGATTCCTTCGGACCTAGGTTATAATTAGTTCTTGACTCTGTTCTTCAAAATAACGATAGTTTCAATGTCAGTTGTATTACGCCATAGCAAGATTCCAAATGACATTATGCTATGGAAATAACAAAAATAAACTAATCTTTCGACATATAAGGCCTCCAATCTTTTTACAGCATATGTTGCAGAACTAAGTTTGCTAGCTAGTTTAGGTATATAAGGGCCCATTGAAGCTTCGCGTCAACTGTAATTCCGAGAAAAGTGGATTCAACAAGACTCACCCACATCAGACGTCAGTAATTTGTTGTGAGTTCAAACTCATTGCTTGTGCTCATTATATAAACGTCTTATTACACATGTGTTGTTTATTGATAGTCTCAATGGCAAAGAAAGACAATCGACGAAGATCTTCGCGGTTTTTTTTTTGAGTGATGAGTGATATGTTAAACATCTTCCCATCGGCCATTTTGTAAAAGCCGTAGCGCGGAGGAACAGCCCCCCGCTGTGGCAAAACGCAGGCATCTGCGCGATCCGTAGAGGCTGGGCTAGTCGCCGAAGGCGACAAATAAAAAGCTGCGGAGGTGAGCATGGGTGCTTGGTTTTGCTACGCAAAGACGAAGGGCTGCACTCCCAGCGCCGAAGCCGTTGCAGAAGTAACTATATCAATGTTCCTGCAACGCAAATTTCAACAGTTCGTTGCAGTGAAAATTTTAGAGCAACTAATTTTTTAAACTTGGTACCTAATTAGCACTAAAGTCCCTATTTGTTTTCTAAAAAGCAATTTTGATTCTATTCTGATTTTCAGTAAACCTGAATTTTGCATCTGCTTTGTTCTGAATAATGACTTTATTTTTATTAGGGCGCCTTGTCATTGCCTATACTTGCACCTAATTTTCACTTAATTCATTATGTTGTCATATATCTAATAACTTCATTGCGTTGCTAGCGATACGTTTTGCTAGCAACGCAAATTCAACAGTTCGTTGTGGTGAAATTTTAGAGCACCTAATTTTAAACTTGGCACCTAATTAGCACCTAAAAGCCCTAAATTTGGGTTTTCTAAATAAAATTCCTGACTTTGCGTTGCTGGCGATACACAACTTGGTGCTGTCAGTCAGTAGTTTTGACCTTATCCCACTCATCGCTAATAGGTGCATTAGCTTTCCATGCAGCAGGAGCATTACAAATACAAAATGTTGGATATTTTCATCATTCCTAGTATAAAAGATTGATCTTTCTTCCACCTGACGTTTTGGACGAATGTATCCTATTGTGAGCGATGGCTACATGTGCAGCCACAAGGTGTGGTCAGTGTAACAGTCGGCGCTATGGAACGTGCGTTTGTGGAGAAGTCGCAGAGATCCTGGTTCTGGAAAGTACCACGTCCAGCTGATGCCAGT
This sequence comes from Parnassius orleans, assembly GCA_029286625.1. Taxonomy (NCBI): domain Eukaryota; kingdom Metazoa; phylum Arthropoda; class Insecta; order Lepidoptera; family Papilionidae; genus Parnassius; species Parnassius orleans. The sequence goes on from JAGSMP010002844.1 coordinate 54,470, forward strand.
GCTCGGATCTCAGACGTTTCTAAGAGACTTTACGGGAAATTTTGTCTTTGAAGTAAATTTTTGGTAACACATAGAAGGTGTTCAGAGCAAAGCTCTAGTAAACGTTGGCTATAGTCATTCATGTTGCCAACGTCATGATAACCAATACACTTAGGCCATGCGGAATGATCCCGGCCCACATGGATATTAAATTTTCCTAGACGGTCGCTAATGGAGACAGTTCTTAATGTCTCGGTCAGTTGATTGTAAAATCTGTATTTTACAATCAACTGATCATGTAGAGGCGAAACACGTGTCGTATTGTCATCGGTGGTGTATCTTTCCTAGTGTAGTGGTGGTGGGAGTAGTGGTGCTGGGATTAGTGGTGACGGGGATAGTGCACGCAATTGAGGGTGGGCGGGAGATGCTCTTCAAACTAGGTAAGACATATAATTTTATTTTATTAAGCGGATATTGGCAAAGTAAATATTTACAACTTTAAATCTGTATTTTCAATCTTCCGAGGATTGTCATGTCTAAGCCTTATGCAAAGATAAAAGTCAGGCAACCATAACTGCTATTGAGACTCAAGGCCATAATGCGTTCAAAACTCTTCAAGGGTTTCAATTGCGGTCAAAATATCGTTTCGTTAGTAACCATAGTTGCAAAACCAACTCCATGTTCGCTTACACTAGCTGAGTCTTTACCTTCTGAAAATGTATTGGGGTTTGTTTTAATTGAAGTAATGTTAATAATTAATTTGATATTGAAAATAATATACCTAATGTAATGTATGTCTTATTGGTCATCCTAAATCCTAAAATATATAAATAAGTAATTTCTAAATTTATTTCTATCTGTGTATTCACGATTCAATCATCACCATCATCATTATCATTACAGCCCATCACAAGTCCACTGCTGAACATAGACCTCCCCAAGGAATCAAAAGCACCATCTCAGGCCTGCATCCATTGACTTCCTGCATCTTACCAGGTCGTCCTCCATCTAGTGGGGACGCCCTATTCGCCTGCTGGTACAGGGCTGCCACTCGAGAACCTTTCTTTCCCATCGGTTGTCGGTTCTTCAAGCTATATGCAGACCCATTGCTTCAGCTTACTAATCCGTTCGGCCATGCCTGTTACTCTGATTCTACTGCGGATATCCTCGTGTTTAAGTCTATCACACAGAGAACCCCGAGCATAGCCTCTCCATAGCTCGCTGAGCGACCTTGAGCTTCTGGCCAGCAGTGAAGGACCACGTCTCAGATCCATAGGTCATCACTGGCAACACGCATTTGAATAATCTTGTTTTTATATGTATGACGAGAAGATGTGTCGTAATATCCCGAACGCTGCCCAGCCATTGAATCCGTCGATTGAACTCTCGGTCGAAGTTGTGTTTTCGAGAGTCATTACAATCGTCTACGCAGACTAGAAGACTTCAGCCTCCCGAATAAGCTGGTTTCGAAGGGCTTTAGCACCATAGACCACATACATACCCTGCAAATTGTTCAGAAGACCGAAGGTACAATCTGCCACTTTGTCGTATGTAGGCTGTAGGCAACTGATTCTGTCGAAATTTGGGCGGTGCTGCAGTCCTTCAGCGGTGCTAAGTTGACTGTCGGTATAACGAAGTGCTGTACAGTAGGGCTACGATGGCTATCCGAGTACAGAACCAGAGTACGAAACTTATCAACTACAGAAAGTGTAATATGTTATATCCCCGAAACTCTTCACCGCTGCATTGGAAGACGTTTTCAAGCTACTGGACTGGATACGGTATTAACATCAATGGTGAGTACATCATTCACCTTCGATTTGCCGACGATATAGTCCTTATGGCAGAATCGCTGGAGGACCTAAGCACTATACTCAATGACCTAAATAGTGTCTCCCAACGGATAGGTCTTAAGATGAACATGGACAAAACAAAAGTCGTATGTAACGTCCATGTCACACCTATGACAGTAGTTGTTGGGACCACTAAGCTCAAGCACGATTCAATGTATTCGGCTGACTAAAGTAACATAAAGACTATTTTTATACAAACAGAAATTGCAAAAAATAGGAGGGTTATGTTTTTCTATTCCTTTTTTTATAATGGCTGCTGATGATTCAATTTGTCATAAGAGAGTTCTTTAAATGATTAATCTGTACTAAGTTTTAGAATATGCTAAATGTTGTGACTTACTTGGGAGCCGCGCCGACGACGCAAGTTGTACGTTTTTAAAACAGCGCCATTATACAAATTCAAAACTTGATTGGTGTCCTACAGTCCCTAATGCCTTTAAATACCTATTTTATAAAATTATTCATATTATGTATTAATTAAGCCATATTATAATTATGATTTTATACGTATAAATTGCTTTGAAATTTTTACTGTAATTTTTTTATAATGTAAATGTTTATGAATTTAATTTTAAAACTTTAAGTGAGACTGTTTAGCTCATTATTAGGGATAAGCGCCGTCTTAAATTTTAATATTTCGAGCAAACCGTGTTTGATTCCCACCTGGACCAATGAATTGTTAATTGTAATCTTAAGTGCTGATTGAGTAACGAAGAAGAACGTGAGGAAACCTGGATATCTAAGAATTAAAAAAAATATGTAAAACCGCCAACACGCGCCAGGGCAGTGCGGTAGGCTTTATCCTGTTGCCTAATTACCCCATAACCCTTTTAGTAATGATACTAAACCGACTGTTCGATATGAGAGAAGGCATGTGCTGTTGTAAATCTAACCTAAGTAGTATTCATATTTTAGGAGATTTTTGTTATCAACTCGCTTTCATAGGTCACATGAGAATTAAAAAGAACAAGCTCTGGGGAAAAAAATTATCATATTAAAGACATTTTTCGAGTTTTACTTAAAACATGTTTATATTTATTTTAAATATGAGTAGAACTAACAAAGTAAGAATGCTGTATTAAAGACACGGAGCCAATAATAATGCATTTAGATCTATCATTATTTTTAATTATAGTATGCGCAATCACGGGTCAATCTATTCCCTCACTCTCATATTCCAGTGGGACTGCACTACGACACTGCTGGAGAGAGATCATGCCAAGGACCAACGGTTTTACATTCTTTCCAGGGCACATGGAACACCGCCAACTTCCAGACTGCGGGCTGATAATGAGAATTTCTTGACAGAAAAATCCAATAACTAATTTTAGCCGACCAGGTTCAGACGAGACCTCGAGCAGCAGTTGAGCTTAAGGCTACTAGACCAACGGCAGTCAAAATCCAGATTAACGGTTATTGCACACAATGAATGCGAAGCAGAGTGCTTGGGCTTTACTGTCGACCTGTGAAGGTCACAGAAATCGCTCACATCAAATATGTTTTTTTATACCGCATTAAAAAAAGCACAAATATTAAGAGGAAACACAAATACATAAGCATGAGCGATTTGGTTCTTTAAGACTAACACATATTATATTAAGCCCAATAATATTATATTCTATGGGCATATTGAATTTATTATAAAAAATTAAAAAGTTTCTATTCAATTTAAGTACCTCGAGAATACATCATCGATTCTAAAAGAATCTGTCTTTAAAGAATAAAATAAATTTTTAAAGTCGAATTATAGTTTTGGTGTAAGAATACCTACTACCCCATATCATCCCGTGGCTGTCGTAAGAGGCGACAGAGAGAAACTAACCAGAAGATGGGCATTAACGTCTTCCTAATAACAACTAAAAAATAAAAGAACTGCGGTTGCCAAGCGTGGCAAATATGGCAAGTAGGGTGTAACGGTAATGCTAAAAGAATATATGTCGTGTGGCGTTTGAATGAGATAATTCTCCCATAACATCCCGTAGGTGTTATTAGAATGTCAGAAAGATCTTATAGCCCCGATAAGTCGCAGTATAACCGTCTCATATAATATACCAGATGTAAAATACACAGACCGACGACATTAGTATAATTATATTTTTGACTTATAACCTAAATATGTCACAATAAGTATAACTTGTTTACAATACATTGTGAGAAAGAATACCAAAACGTACTCAGTAAGTCGCAATCTAACGCACATCATACTGTATAAGGTAAGAAGAATAGTAGTTAGTAGTACTACACCATATAGTTCTATTCAGTATACCATACTGCATTACTATATACAGTTCTATTTGGTTTCATGCTCAGCACTTAATAACAAAGATGGAAGGGGGTTGCATTTTTACTCGTTTATCATGGTTGGCAAAATTATGTTGTCCGCAACGGTATAACTATAATCATTTAAGTAACAAATGTGTTACTTAAATAATAAAAAAACCCACAAAAAAAACCCGTACAAGTATTTTAATACTTATACATGTTCATAAAACTGATAAAATACAAGGGCATTAATTGAAAAGCATAAATTAACAAATATTCTTCATGTATTGATAAACATGTAGCATATATAATGGTAGAATTAATGCAAAATTCAATTCAAAGTAAAGTAATGAAACTGAGTATTCAAGTTGCATTTTGCAAAAACTCAATTGACCGGCGAAACTTCAACTGAGTAAAAGCCATTTAAAGCTTCGTTTATTTTGAAAAAAAAGGAGGGTTTAGGGTTGTTCACTTTTCACGGTTTGTTCATTTTATTAAAAATGAAATTATATATATGTTTTTTAAATATTTTGAAAAAAATACTTTTTTATGGAGTTTGTTAATTAATTAAATTTGTAAAGCTATCCTAATTTTCTCACTGTAGATTTTGTCTGTTCTTTGTCGAGGTTTCGCACTTTTTACGCTGATTCCTATCTAAAGTTATGATATTTTATAGCTGATGTAAATGGGACAGTTTACACGTAGTTTACCGCCTTCTAATGGAAGCCGTAAAATCTTTTTCTCTCCAAAGTTATTGTACACGAATATGACCTCTCGTGATCTCATATCATATACTAATACATATCATAGACTAAGCAACTTGTTACCTATACGGATTCATCGATTAGCATCTTCCTGATTACATTTCAAAATAATAAAAAACTGTGGCTGCCCACCCACCTGTCAAGCATGGCAACTATGGCCAAAGATGCACAACCCTATGAGGCAATCTATGGGAAAAGTCTGTGTTCGGCAGTGGAATTTTGATAGGCGGTTATGAATTAATGAATAAATATAATGCTAAATGAATTATCATACGTATAAAGATCGATAAAAATTTTGTTACTGAATGTGCTGCACTAGCTTTATGTGCAGTCACGTCACGTTCGGAGCGAATGAGGGATCATTGTAAGACTACCTCGGTGTTCGCCAAGCACTATTTAACAACGAATATATGTTTATTTATTATATTATAATTGACAAATATTTGTATCAGGCTTCATACAAATAAACGCGAACTCTATGATGAGGACTTATAAAATTACAAATGCCACGTGCATTTAATTTTATAAGTCCTCATAATGAGATTCCGATAGACCGAAAACCCATTTTTCCATTGTGTTTGTATGAATTTAGAATCAATCATTTCAGTAGTTTAAAATAAATTTCACTATCTATTTTTTCCTTCATTCCTCTAGCAATGTCAGCCATATTAATCTTAAAAACATATATAACAACTAGCTTTTGCCCGCGACTTCGCCCGCGTGGAGTTCGGTATAACCGCCCATGTGTGAAAAAGAGTCTGCTGGTACAAGCCACAATTATAACTGGATATCGCGGGCAAAAGCTAGTAAACTACAAACATCGATATATATGTACTACGTACTAGATTTGGCATTCCGAACATTCACTATGTTCAAATGAACTGTACTGCAATCCGTACACCTTTAGTGTCATTTAGTGTGGCTTCAATAGTCATGCGCTAATAATACGAGATTTCAAATTAAAGTTTAAACCTGAACGTAATTAATAATTCAGTAGTCAAATAAGTAAAATTATTTGTTGTTCAAGTGAATAAATAGGTAATAATATTACAATAGAAAAAATAAATTTCTTCATTTAAATATGCCACGATATCTACAATCATAGACTAAATCTACTATCACCCGCGCATGCGCGAAAACAGAGTAGTGCACATTTTTTGTTTGGAATGGCTTCTCTAGTACGTAGTACATAGAACTCAATGACTACAAAACTCCTTTATACACCACATTTTTTGCTAATCTATTACTGTGTGCCAAAATTATCAGACTACTGGGCGAGCTTACGCGTGAGCAAGCCACATAGAATTACCCATGTGAAAAACAATTTTCTCTCAAGTCTATACTCGCAAATTTTAAGGTCTGCCCTTATGATTTGTTTATGGTCATTGCAAAGCAGAATTTCAGGGGAAACTGTATTCGTTTGAATTCAAAGGGAAGATCATTCGGGATCAAGGGAATTCTTGGTACAAATACAGTTTCCCATAGCGCACATCCAGTTATAATTGTGGCTACCACTACATTGCGATGTAACGCTTTTACTTTTGGTCTGATTCCGTTGCACAGTCTGATTCCGGTACACACACGCAGAGTAAGCTTATGATGTGGAAGACCCGATGGTTTCAGTGAATTACGAAATTCGACAGGGTAGTTAATTGAGTCATCTGTGTTGAACACAGAGTCTATTGATGTATACACAATTTCTTCACATAAAAAGACATTAACAGTATATCAATAATTGCCGCTGCTTGGTCGTTTTTCGGGTTTAGTATGGCACGTTCTCACAACCATTTCATTGGCTTATCGTGGATATGAGCAATATCTGGGTAAATTTTGGGTATTAACTCCTGTAACGTAAATACAACTGCACAATTATCAGGATGGTTATCATTCCGTCATTTATTGGTAATCACCGTTGTCTATTTCAAGTAGGAGATTGCAAATCCACCAGCAGACTCTTTTCTCCTAAGTGTACCCGCATATTTTTCGAGAGCTTGAGATTTTAATTAGAGGCCATAAAGTGGATCTCTTAAGACACATATACTTCATCTGCTCTAGTTCTTTTGGCACTACTAGTAGAGTCTGTCTAAAATCTCCAGCCAGCAAAACCGTTACACTTCTTATTTCTGCTTTATATTTGTATCTTGTGTTACGTATTTGTGTGTCATGTGTAGCATATGTTCAGCAGTAGACTTGATTTGGACTAAAATGATAATAATAATTATTAATAGTTAATTAACACTTATACTACCGTCAGTCATGTTTTGAATGCAATACTCATATAAAGTGACTGACGATACAGCTATTGGATTAAGCTTTGTACCATTCAGTGCACTTTTTACCTTTCTCGTAGGGTTTTAAAAGTATTTTTGTGGCACTGCTCATCATAATAAAAGTAAAATGTAAAGTTACAACCTACTTTACATTCAACTGCTGCTTGCAGACCTACTCATATTATATGAAAAATTTGTAGTAGCGACGGGTGGCATACCCTTCGCTTCTCTTCTCCTTTCGCTCTATAGGTACCCAAAGCGTGCTAGTAGACTTCATATTATATACATTATTTTCCTTTACTATTTAGTGGTAATATTTGTAAATATACCATAACAAAACAGGTTAAATATAAAGTAATCCTTTATTTATTTTATTCTTATTTAAGTACCTGATAGGAGGAGGCTACTGTAACCCATGGGCACTTGTAACTTACTTTAATGTTCAAACAGAAAACTTAAATGATATGGAATATAGCCTGTAATTATAATAGCATTTAAATTAATTATATTATATCTAATTCAAATTAAATTATATATATACCTTATAGCTATGATTTAAGGAGCTGCTATGGAACTACCTTTAGACTGAATCCCAAACGTCGTCTGTATTGAACTTGCCCCTTTTCACATTTATGTTATGTTTTTTTGGGATATCATTAAATATTGAAAACTTCTAATCTACATAAATTCTTGACCTTCATCGTTCTTTCTTACGTTTGTGCAAATATTTTTTGGTTTTGTCTAAACTTCTTATAGAATAAATTACTTAGTGCTTGAAAATAAGTTAATTAAACTATGAAATATGGAATTCTAGACATGCCAAATTGCAAGTGTGTAAGTCTAATACTTTTTGAGTTATAAGAGGGTCCCCGATGGCGATCTCGGGGTTTCCGGCCGTCCATGGGGCAGTAACTCTGATAGTTTCGATTTATTTGCTAATGCAACGCCTCGTTCAACTTCTTGTATAACTTATTCACTCTTTACTCCCAATATTATCTTTTAAAGATACAAAAACAAAAGTATGGCTAAACAGCGGTTGCAAGTCCTCTCATTAAAGTGCACTCACTAGCCTTCTTCTATCTATCTTCCAGCGTCTCCGTCACCTTCAAGACCCCTTTTTCAACAATATGGGTGATGGTAGATACAGGTATTGATAAAATCCTGACCTAACCATGACCAGGAGACAACGATCTTTTTACCTTGACGCTAGGTCTTTCAGCTGGTAAAGGCGACTAGGGTATCCGATGACGACGGTCACACAGCCAATTTGTTGGACCTTCTGCTGACTATCGAACCAGACGTATGAAGTACAGGTTACCTCCGCTTTGGGTACATCTGACCACTGTCTGGTGAAATCTGTATCGTCATTTCTCCACCTAATTACGAGTCCCAAGGTGTTCGACGAATATGGCGGTATAAGTCAGCTGATTGGGATGAGATGCGACATTTTTGCAATCTATCCTTGGCAGGAGGTCTGTTTGTCTTTGCGGATCCGTCGCGCGGATGCGATAACCGATGTTTTGCGTCAAGCTTTGGGTATTTATTCCTTCTCTGACGCTCCCACCGGTTACTATCCTGGGTTGACGCTCGAAACCGCAAAGCTCCGGATATTAGCTCAAGAGAACTTTCAGCCAGGCCGCCAAGTCCTACAAAAAGCATTACGGAAGATAGTCTCGATAGCATTAAACATATTGGCGCAAAATCTGCCAGACCATCTGGCACTAGAGCTTTGGTCTCTCGCCAAAGCGGTTGAGACAAACTACTGTCGGCCTACACTCCCGCTGGTTCAAGGTGGTAGTAGGCAAAGAAAAGCGGACTTGTTCGCGTCTCTCTTGCCTACAATTCACGTCTGGATGGTGGCAATAAAGTTCCACCTAATTACCTCACTGCGGGACCTCTGTCTGAGGTCCGTATCACAATAAGGAGGTTCTTAAAACCTTGCGGTGTCTAGACGTGAATAAAGCTAGTGGGCCAGATGGTATAACAGCTATTGTTCTTAAAACGTGCACCTGAGTTGTCTCCTGTGCTGACACGCTTGTTCCGCCTCTCATTTAGGACTAGAATAGTGCCAAAATCCTGGAAGCTGGCCAACGTGCAGCCTGTTCCAAAAAGGCAGCCGTGCCGAACCTGTTATCGGCCAATCTCAATTACCTCTATACTCTGCAAGATTATGGGTGTATATTGAACGCCAGCAATGGCATACCTAGAGCAGAATGATCTCCTTAGTGTCACACACGTATGGGGCGAGGCACTCGAGAACAGTAGGGAAGCGCACTATTTCCTTGATGTCTCGAGACCTTTGGCAGAGTTTGGCACGCTAGCCTTTTAGAGTACTTTAGCGTACGGCTTATCCCTGGTCTGATTGACTCGGTAAAGGACTTTCTGGTGAACAGTCTCTCCAGTTTGTCGTCGACAGCTAATCCGATCCTTTTGCGACTAACGCCGGTGTTCTTCAGGGGTCCGTTCTCTCCAACTCTCTTCCTGCTGCATATTAATCTGCTGCTTATGCCCGGTATCTATGGGTATGCAGAAGATAGCAGAGTTGTGGTGAGATACTAACCAAGTCCTTGGGCCAGTCAGGATCAAATCAGTCCGATAGAGAAACTATGGTAGGCGTGTGATCTCACACGAGAAATAGTCTCGAATGGGCCGATGCCAATCTTGTGAAATTCAACGCCTCAAAATCACCTGTCTCTCTCACTGCAAAAGCCAGCTCATCTTGGCTCCTTCTTTCGAAATGTATCACTAAAACACCGACCGCCTTCAGTTGTTGGGGTTGGATATCCTCTAATCTAAACTTCGGGCGGTTTATGGGTCAAGGCCAGCAGCTGCAAGGAAGCTAGGAGTCCTTGCAAATGTGCGGCGATACTTCACAGGGACAACTGCTTACTTTAATTAAGCGCAAGTCGGTCGTGCAAAATATTGCCATATATTTCCTTTGCTTTGCTTTGGATGCTTTGGACTCAATGGAAAGATATGCTAAGGTGATTGGTGACCCAAATTTGGATAAAACCAATCTTACCAGTCTTGAAAACAGGCGCAAAGTAGGCCTTTCGGTTTTCAGGATGCATTTCAGAGTGTGCGCAGGAATTGCATTTTTTCCTCCATCTCCATTCCACAATCGGACAACCAGACGGTCGGCCAGCCATCACTCCTTCGTTGTTGACTTACCACGCATTCGAACCAAACAGTTTGCTACATCGATCATCATTCGTACAGCAAAGGAGTGGAATAAGTTGCCAGCATCTGTGTTTCCATCCGATTACAATGTGGGTGTCTTCAAGGTAAGAATGAATAGGCTTTTGTTAAGTCACTACGGTTCACCATCTTAGGCTACATCACTACTTACCATCAGGTGGGATTGTAATTAGGCGCTGGCTTAGAATAATATAAAAAAAGACTACTGCCGTGTGTCGAGATCACTGATTTCAATATCTAAAGGCACTTTAATATTTTTTTCAATTGCATCAAGACATAGAAAATTTGCTGTTTCCGACCTAATTTTCTTACAACACCTTATTTGAGAAAATTTTCACAGATAATCGAACAAAAATATTAACACAATGATGAGTAATAAAATAGTTCCTATGATTTGTATTCTGTGCTGTAATATAATAAATATATCAATTTATACATCAATTATATAGTCCAAATTATTGTATATGTGTTCGTTTCTATACCTATATAATAATATATATCGCGCGTTACCTGCGGAATTCGGACCGCTATCATATGAAGTCAGTAAAAAATATGGCGGATATGGACTATTAATCTTCTGCATCAGCTTGTAAATAGTCCACTACTGGATATGCGACAAAATATTTTATTTTTTAAATTTATTTTATTGAATAAGGTACACAAATAGATGGTAGTTATATACAGTTCTAAATTTAAAAGTATGTATAATGATGTTGATCTAAACTACAATTCAGAAACGTGTACACAGCATAATAATTAAACTGCAGTGGAATAACAAAATAAACAAGATAAAAAAATGCATAAAAAATTAAGAGAAACACGTAAATTTCTTATAAATCTAGCAAGGATCTTTTAAATCTAACAATCGAATATATCTAGATGTATGTTACTACGCTTAATATCGTCGTAATCACGGCACATTTTGAGGGTTGAAAAAAGTGTTATTCCTGTATACGTCTAACCTAAATATTCTTTGAATACGTTGTCGTATACCGGATTGAGTTAATTAGTCTTAGTAACTCTGGAAATCTATGAGAATGTACAATCTTGTGCAAAAAAAACTTGTTCGGCTAATTGTCTCCTCAAAGATAATCGTTGGACATTAAAAAACTTTAGTCGAGAGTCGTATGATGGTAGACGACGCAAGGGACCATTTCTGCCACAAACACTGCGAAGGAAACAATACAATATGATACAATTTAAAATGAATAACCCATTTATAACGTTTAATAAACATAAAGTAAAGAACAATGGAGTTTTAATGTTTTGTTTTACTTTATAGCTCTCACATTAGCCGCAAATTATCGCTCGATCTTATGCTATATAATAGCATTTGGTGTTTTAATTATCAAAAGTAACTTTTGTGTTATTATTTGTAAAAATACAATACAATTTGGAATAACTTTTGCTTTTGTAACGCTAAGAATTGTCTTAAAATTATTAACAATAGTTGATTTACCCCCTAAGGGTCATCACCACTTACCACCAGGTAGGATTTTAATCAAGCAAAAAAAAAATCATACGAAATTAAAAACTTATAATTTTCGAGTGCAAAATATTTCAGCTTGGACTTAAATAGTCTTAAGCAATTTTCATTAAAACTACTCGAACAAGGTAGGTTCACTGTTGCTCTATCATCCCTGCTCATATGTAAACATGCACCACCAAATCCTACAGGTCAGCTTACAGCTGTGAGCTGCATCATGGATAGATTTACTGTCATAAGTCGAAAGTCAAACCATACCTTTATAATATAAACATTTATGTTTCGAAAAAAATTTACTACATATATTAAATTACTGCAATTTTTCTTTAAACCTTTTCACCGTTATCTGTTAGCGCATCATTATATTATACTGTTTAAATTCGTGATTTATGCGTATTTACCTGACGATATAAAACCTTAGCTTCCAGAATTAATATTTTATTTTTATAAATTACATCTATTGGAAACATCACACTCTTATGTTGCATTTAAAATTAAACGTTAAATCATTTTAATTGATATGTGATATGCGTATACGTTAACGGACGGAAGTGGTTACATAAGTTTTCCATTTTGCTAATTTTGCCAAAACATAATTAAACTATCCTAAGGGCATAGTATGCAGAAGGTATATATAATATTTGACCATTAACTAGATGGCAATTCGGAGAATTTAGTGTTATGAATCAGCGTGAAAGGTATGTTAAGGACAGCATACTGAGCAGTAATAAAGCTACTAGTATCGACAAACCTAATCAAGCCGAGGCTGAGCTATCACCTTGTGGTCGTTAAATACTTGATTGCGCGGGAGAATATGTATCTTGAATTAGAGATTAAATTTACTTACCGAGCTCGTACTCACAATTACTAATCAGCGTTATTATTAAATATTGTGGTGTGTAATGTTGTAGGTGTTACTGTATGTCTATGATAGTGTATAGCCGAGAAACACTAGCGATTATAAACTTTAAAATTAATTAAACTAATAATGCGATAAGTACAGCGGTGCAACAGCGGGCGCGGATTAGCGAAGACTTCTAGTGAACTACTGACCCTTTCCTTTTGAAAGTGAAGTGAAGTGACAATTTTTCACACCACCGCCGTCTGTGGTAAATACTGGGAGATTAATTCAGCGCATGTTCGGCGTGACTATACTCCGGCCTTTGAAAGGTTCCTTTCAAAATATTTTAAAGTAACTTATTGTTAATCACATCAGTGAAAGAATATGTATATATATATATATATATATATATATATATATATATATATATATATATATATCTGAAATAGAGATATGATGCAGAACTACGGACAGTGTGTGATGACTAATTATAATTTGCAAACAAGATATAAATAGTATTACGAAGTTGCGAGATTGACTAACAATACTTAAATATAATATATTAATATCTATTTTTAATAATCACTATTATTGTACGTGGACACAAACGTACTACAGGTCTCTTATAGATACCGCAGCTGGTTTTGATAGTAGCTACTCGTGCAATCCCATCTGGACCGAACTGGATGACGTCAATTATAACTCATATCTCCCTGTAACAATTTGGAGCTTTGGTATTCTATTATTACAAGCGACTGTACCAAGAGTTCTTGTGCTCTGCAGATGGGTCGGTCCATTTAGTGCCTTACTTCTAGTCTCCATTCTAATGGTTAATAATTTTGGCTTAATAGATCTGTAAAGATGCGATTTGACTGATTTAATTAATGGTTCCCATGTTTCAAAGTGAGGTGCACTAGGTGGTGTGTTTTTCCATTCTATTTTATACTCATTAAGCTGATGCACTAAAGCAAAGCGGTATTGCGTTGACGTTATGAATTTAAAAAGCTCGTCAAGGTATGATTTTGCACCCTGGAAATTACTGGCGTTGTCAGAATGCATCACCGACACAGGTTCTCGGCGTGATATAAATCGTTTGAAGGTAGACATGAAAGCAGGAGTACTCAAGTCGGTGGTGAGTTCGTCAAATGTGAGTCAATGTGAATCGCGCGAGTTGTCAAACATACAAATAGGCATATGTACGCCTGGCTACGAACGCCACAGCCACGTCTTGGAGTAATGAACAGTGGGCCTCATAATCGCAGCCCGTTTGAACAAACACTTTGTACAACAGAGTTCGTACCGGGGCAGATCTGCCATAAGCGGACAAATCGGTTTGGGTGATGTGCGAAAACTATGATTGCATTTATTTATATCGATCGGATCGTTCGTTTCGTCTAGCGGTAAATCAATACCTCTGTCTTAATAAACTATCTAATAAATTAGGACCAGTATGGCAATGCATGCGATGATAATGATCTACAATGAGGTTCACTACATGATCTTTCCTCTGTAACAGAATAGGATGCCGATGGTCGAAGGTTAAGTTAGCGTTACTTAATCTTCCCCAAAGCGGATAAGCCAGTTGTGAAGAAAGGATTTAATTTCTGTATGGTTCTGGCATTTTGCCCGATTTTAAATGTATATCTTCGCGAAATGGGTTATTTGCACAGATAAAGTTTACTTTCAAACTCTAAATCGGAGGCGGAAATAAAATTACTGCAGTAAATATTTAGAAATCTATAAATATACACAATTGTGTTCAAAAGTTTGTCCATTTAGAATGTCGAGAAGCGATTTGACACAATAATGGGATATCTTCGGTGGTTGTTGGTGAAGACCGATTTCAGTTCTGGAACGTCAAGAAAGTTAAAACATTTAATGGGCCAATCAGTCTCTTCTCTTTGTTGGACCGCCCAATAGTGGATGAACTGGTTGCAAAGTATATATAGAGGATGTTATTAAATGTACGGGCTGTAATATGTACATGCATTATCAATGTGCTGATTTATCTGAAATAGAGTTCAAAAATCCTCCTATGAATAAATCAAATGCCCCCTATAAAAATAAGAGGCTCGCTGGTACGTTAGGAAGCCAGTGTCACTAAGTTTAAAGATTGCGCACGTCTATTTTAAACATCGACACCGAACAACTGAATATATGGATGCGAAGCTTGACAGTCTACGCCAGCAGTAGCAGGACGACTTAAATTCTGCCATCCAAAAAGTATCTAAAACTTTTGCAGATATTAATAGGCTGGAAAAGCGTGTCGATTCATGGGAGGCGCATAAGGAACTCCAGCAAAACTTTACGGCATCGCATAATCCCGATGTCATCCTGATGCAGGAAAACAACGAGCTTCGCGCAGACTTAGAATTTACGTGCCAAGTTTTACGATCCCGACCAAGCCTCTCGCAGTTGCAGCATTGGAATTACAAAATATTCCTGAAAAAAGGCTGAAAACCTGATTAATTTATCTATAGGTGGGTAAGCTAATTGGCATCGATATCAAGGCAAGAGTGATATTAGATCTGTTCACCGCGTGGCTCCAAAGGTCCGACTGACCGTCCAAAAATATTACTGCAGCTGACCATACGACGACTGCGTGATAATATGATAGCGGCGGCGCGTTCGCGCCTACCCACCTCACTACTCAGTTGTTTGGCTCTGCCAACAATGCCGCTGCTAAAAAACACACGATTCTATATAGACGAACATCTGACACTAAAAAATAAAATTTTGTTTAGTAACGCTCGACAACCGGCGAACGAGGGATATAAAGGAGATGAACTTGGTTCCATACAAGCTTGGGCCCGGCGTGAACAAAGTTCAAATACATCTTATTTGAAGACTTAAATATTTGCTATTTATGTCAAAAAATCATATTTTATAGGACCTGGGGTTTTGTTTTGTTTATTATTTAGGTTATGTAATAAAATCACTCGTTGCTGTAATAAGTTGTTTATATAAATTGAAAAGGATACAAAATAATGCAGTTTTGTAGTTTTTATGAAAATAATGTATTATAAATCTTAACCTTTTAATTTTTAATTATTTTCTGCAATTAATATCATCTCAAAAAGCAGCCGGAGCTGTAAATTATCTGTTCTATTCTAAAACCCGGTAACCATTATTGTCATTATGTAGGCGCAACAATCTACTGTCCTGTAAAAGAGAGAAACGCCAGGTCAAGTTAAATTAATTCACAAAGTAAAACACACGAAATATATTCACAAATAGAACCACAATATCAAATGCTGAAAAAATTGAAACTCGAAGTTATAAAGTTAAGTCTCCTTCAGAAGGCAATGATCAACGACCATACAGCCTATTCAATCGTATCAGATATTATTCAAATGTTTTTAGTTAAATAAAATGGTCTATTCAATTGATTTTCAAACTGATTTCCTTAATTCAGTATTAATCTCTACAGATTCGCATCAATATTTTAATATTATAATTTCTTTGATAATGACTTATTTTTGAATAGCCTTCATTATAATCCTGAACATTAAATACAGAAAAATATTTAAAACGTTTTGTTTTGCTATGGTAAACGCGTTACTTTTCGTTTTCAGTAAAAAATGTTTTTATGAATGTCCCATGGATTACAAAATTAAAAACCTTTTAATTATGCTTATAATTTATCGTTTTATTACCTTCATATTTTTATAACTGTTGCGAACGATGTCAAGCACCCAATTTCATACATCTCCTTTGTGTGGGTCAGAAACAGTTGCATTTTGCTACGAAAAATGACGATTCACGTGTAATTCACGTCATTGTTCTAGCCATTTAAGTAAAATATGACTATTTTATTACGTTAACATTAATATTAAAACATATATTAGTAGTTTTATTATAAGTTTTTTGCATGTTGTTGACAATACTCAATGGCAGGAGATCGAGATCCATAATTGTATAGCAGACAAATTTATAAATACACTTGTAATTATATCAGTTGCATTTCTTTCTCGTGATGGCTATTGAGTTACTTATATTCTATCAAAATTGTGGCTGCTAAACTTACAGACTTAAAATTAAATTTACTAACTTGCCACTTCGATATCGTAATTTTAACTGAAACCTGGCTGTCAGACACGATTTTGATGCTGAAATTCAAACTGATACTTATACAATATTTCGACGTGATCGGAACTGTATATTATTTAATAAAAGGGCGGTGGCAGGGTGCTAATTTTGGTTGAGATCGATCCATGTTGTTATAAAACTTGATTTAGGGCCACCGACTTAGAAATTATTTTCTTCATTTCCCACATTCAAATTTATTATTGAGTGCATGCTATAAACCACCAGCATCTAAAACTACTACATATGATAATACTTTTATATGCTTCGACATTCACTCAAAGGCATTATTCTCGCATTACATTATTATTGGTGACTTTAATTTACCCTACCTGGAATGGTCATCAATGGTCCATCTTCGAGACCTGTTAATGCAGTTACTGATACAGCTAAATTATTGTCTTATATCATGGACTTTATGAATTTGAAACAAATAAATGCATTAAAAAGAAAACAGTAAATTCTTGATCTTGTTTTTTGCAACTTACCTGATTGCTCAGTTAATATCTCCGATGATCTAATCTTAAAACCCGTTCGTCACCATACTCACATTTTTGAGACAACTCAATCTAAGTGTGCCCACCAACAAAAACAAAACGAAACTTTTACAGGCAAACTATGACCAATTTAATACCGCTATATCAGAGACTCATTGGGTTTCTGAACTCAGTTCTTCTTGTATAGATACTGTAGTTGACAAATTTTATAACCAAATTATTATGTTATTGAATCTTATACCACTTGTCAAAATTAAAACAAGATTCCCTAAGTGGTTCTCTAATAGCTTAATTTGTACAATTCGTTACGTGACTATTATGAGTTCTCTCTATTGAAAACGTGCTAAACGTCTCTTAATTAAATGTCACAATAAATATATAGACGTTGAGACTTTAATAAAGATAACATAAATACTTTTTTAGAAATATACTTCAGATATAAAGAACAAATACGGATATCCTCAAGTAATGAAGCTGGGTACCGATACTTCAGATGACAAAATAATTTCTGAAATGTTTCACGTTATTTTAAATCCGTATTTGAACCGTTGTCAGACAATGCATATACATTAGCTCAACACTCAGAGGATAATTTCACTGGAATAATAAACTTACATGTTTACGTTTGCAGTTGGAAGTTTGCACAGCTTTAAAAACATTGATCCAAACAAGGCGCTGGAGCTGACAAAATAAAGCCAGTGTTTTTAAAAACACACTTGCATGCAGCTCAGTATAATTTTAACAAATGTTTGGAAACTGGAACATTTCAACTCAGTGGAAACAAGCATACATTACACCTATTCACAAATCAAGTTCTAAGCACAACACCGTCAATATCAATTCTTATTATTCATAAAATATTTGAAACTTATTCAAGATCATATATATATTCAATTTTGAAAAATAAATAGAGGAACAACAAGGCTTTGTTAATGGCAGGTCTACACTGACAAATCTTCTTGTTTTACTTATTTTCTTTTAATAGTTTAGATTATAAATCTCAGATTGAAACATACTGATTTAAAAAGCATTCGACAAAGTTGATCACTTGTTACTTTAAAAATCTCCTACAATGGTATCAAGGGTAATCTTCTACGTTGGTTTGTCTCTTACAAAACCGCATACAGTCGGTAGTGTAATGCTACATTTCTCACCTGTTGTAGTAACATCTGGCGTACCACAAGGATCAATACTGGTGTCACTCCTCTTTATCCTATTTATTAATGACATTTCAACTTTGCTTTGTAAATTTTACTATCTGATCGCTGATGACTTAAATACTCTGCCATTACTAAATCGGCGACATAAAATTAATACAAACAGACTGATTGTTGTAAAATTAATAAATTATTCTTGGCTTATAATAAATGCAAACACATAACATATACTAGACAAAATGTGGTACATGCGGACTTTTACTTAGGTGGTCACAGGTACAGAATCTAGTATGCGCGATCTTGGAGTATATTTAACCAAACTACACTAAATAGGCACATCGATATATTGAATAAATCCTACCGGATACTAGGCTTCGTTACGCGTATAACAAAATCATTTCATAAATCTCTGCCTTCTCAGTCATTGGTTAGATCTCATCTAGAATGTGTCCCCGTTTGGAATCCATTCTACTCAGTTTATGATAAAAAGAAAAGGTCCAAAATTTTCACGCATTGTTAACTATCGAATCATTCACCTCGTGATTCGTATGAATCTCTTAACAAAATATCAAATGCTATCATTAAAGACCGACGCTCTTTAATCGACGCCACCACTTTTAGAATGCCTGTGTTGGTGAGATTAAGTGTTCACAATTATTGTCCGAGTAAGGTTCGAATACCACCCAAAACAAACGATCAAAAATTTTATTTCATTTAAACGAGGACAAATATTGGTAAAAGCAACAGTACACAGAGTGTGTATCCTCCACAATAAAATGCAACGACATTGATATGTTCCTCTCCCTTCAACTCAAAACTAAATTGAAAAAGTATTTTGTAACAATTATGAATTAGATATATAAGGATATTTAGTATTGTACATTTCAGTTTTCAGATGATTATTTTTATTTAAGTATAGACTTGTTACCCTGCTTGTTGTGCACACGATACCAATTACCATCTGCTTCATAATATAGTAATGTATGTTCTCAGTGAGACAGTTTGTAGTTACAATTACTGTTATTTTACTTAT
The DNA here is from genome assembly GCA_029286625.1 of Parnassius orleans. Classification (NCBI taxonomy): domain Eukaryota; kingdom Metazoa; phylum Arthropoda; class Insecta; order Lepidoptera; family Papilionidae; genus Parnassius; species Parnassius orleans. The sequence goes on from JAGSMP010002844.1 coordinate 73,896, forward strand.
TGTATGTTTTTCATATCTTCTCCAATAAAATAAATAAAATAAAATAAAAATATGATAAAATGTTTCATAGTGCTGAATTTCAGGAAACACTGTTAGTGTCAAAAACCTGCAGGTGATGTGAAGATGTGTTAATCAGTGTAGTGCTACGGTGTCAGTCAATGCATAAATGCGATTAATGTTACAACGCGATGAATAGCTGTCTGACACCGCGCGTAGTAGTTTTGCAAGTAGTAAGGCAGCCATAAGTTCAGTCGCGGCGTCGTAATAACTCGATTACTAGGCGATACTTTGGTTTGCACACTAAGGTGATCTTTCGCTTGCCGTGGTTGTTCGCATGTTAATATCTGAGGCTCCGTATGCACTTTCGCTTGCGTTACAAAAACCTAAAGGGTGATAGTAGTATTCTCGAACACCTTAATATGCCGCGGTATTTTAAATCTGCAATAAGCGATAACTCTGATTGAAACTGAGTCCATGCACTAACAAGATTGTCGGGAGGTATCATCCCAATCTAACTTCATTAAGCAAACTTCCTGGATAAGGAGTTTGGCGTATGTGATAACCAGTCCTACTAGCCCAAGTATATCCAACGAGCCATTGTTAATAACATATTGCGTTTCGTGCAAGTGCGATCGGATGGTAAAATAGTAATTTATCGCAAACCGCAACCTGCATGCCAAGAATTTTAAGGACTCGTCTTTTGTAAGGTCGATTGGTTAGCTAACCGATGCGATTCAGACATTTCTAGTAACTCATGGGGAGTTACTAGACCACTTCCAATTCGAAATCACCCGATGCGAACATTTTGATGAGCTGTTGTAATGCGTCTAACACAATCTTTATTGGGAAAAGAGCAGGCGATATCGTCAACGTACAGTTGGGTAGCGAATTGCGCAGCGAGGAAAATGGTTTCCTCGCGTTTAGCTAATTCACGAATGGTTCGGATGGCCATGAAGGGACTAGATCGTAAACCAAAGCATACGCGTTGGAAAGCGAAATATATTGCGGTTCTCTATTATCAAAGGGTATATTGCTGGTAAGGTCGATCTTCCTGCGAATTACAATCTGTAAATACATTTAACGTATATCAACAGTTGCGGTGATTTCAAAAGGCGAGTTTTATTTTCAAATAAGTTACACTGTAGCGGCGGTCCGACGTGTAAAATATCATTTAACGATACTCCAGAGTCGGTTTGAGTGCTTGCGTCAAGGACAATGCGCAGTTTGGAAGTGAGCTTATCCTCGTGGATCACCCCATGATGCGGTATAATATTTTAACCCTTGCTATAATTTTGTGGTTATAGAATTTCTTTAAGATAACCCTTAGGTATTCACGGATGATTTCATCATATTGCGATTTAAACGCGGGATTTTTATGAAATTTGCGTTCTAAATGAAGGAATCGTTTACGAGCCGTTTAACAATCCCTAAGAGGATAGTTTCGTCCTTGAAAGGTAAACATACAACAAAGCGCCCAGTCTCCTCACGTTGAGTAGTGGCAGAATAAAACTCCTCGCAATATCTGTCTTGTTCAGAGAGAATCGGGGCATCGCTGAGGTCCTCTATCTCAAAAAACTTGCTTAACTGGTCATGAATTGAACGCGGGAGGAAACGCTGAACAGATAAGTGAGATACGTCAATGGGTCGTTGACATCAACCTGCGCGTCACCCATGACTACGTAGCTAATGTCGTAAAAACGCAGAGGGTTGTTGCGGGGGTCCGGTTACTTTACGGACAGCAACAGTAAGTGTCTCGACTTCTGACGGCAGGAATTCTTCATCAGCCAGCGGTAAGCATTTAAGATAATCTATCGACGTGGTATCAATGGCCGCGTATGTAAATTAACCGTAATTTGATTTAAAACAAACCTTCAATAGCGTATGCTTTGGAGTGATTTATTCAGCTAAATTAGTTGATGTTCACCTTTCCCTTTGCAAGACTCGAATGATCGCCTAATCCTTTTATGATAGTTTTGCGATTTAATTGTCTAATATTCAGCCCTAATTTGCGGCAACATGCGGTCGTGATAAAATTATTTTGCGAACCTGGATCGATGATGCACCTACAAGTTACCATGTTATTATGGTATGGCACATTAACACGCAGTACCTAATAATGTGTTAATATTTTGTGACTTTAAAATAAGACATAGTTTGTTGTCTGCGCTGCCAGCCGACAGAAAGGCTACACCACCGGATAAATCCTTAAGCTCTGGCTGTCGAGCTGGAGCGGGAGAGCGCGGGCGCGTTGCAACCATGTCGGGATTTGTAACAATTTGAGAATCCTTATCTCACTTATTGATATAATTCGAGGTTTGCAAATGAATTAACGAATGATGGCGTAACCCACACACGACAAACATAAGTACTTTTGCATGCTTTCAAATATGCTTAGAATGGAGACAATTTGTGCATAAACGATTTTCTTTCACAAATTTATGGCGTTGCTCGGTGAAAATTCATGATTTCGCGACAATGATAAATATGGTCGTGCAATTTATTACAAAGTCTACATGTTGTCGATGTAACGTCATTAGAAGATCTTTGGAACGGCAGGCAAGTTGGGTTTATCACTTTCTTTCTTGTATGCGGGTGCGTTTACGCGTTGTATTATTTTCAATTGAACCTTTACGAAATTAATAAAGCTGTCATATGTAGGTATGTCCACGTCTCAGACAGACATTTCAAACGCTTTTGAAATGGCGCAAAATGTATAAACACATAATCACAAAGATTTGGTATATTTAATTCTTTAAAGCGGCGATTGATGTGGCGTATTTATCAATAAGCTTCCATTGAGTTGAAGTCGCGGAATTAAGTAATGCCTTCATCTCTTATATTGAATCGAGAAAAGTACTCGCGAACGCTTGTCATATTTTTGATAAAAGCGTCCCATATAGAATCGTAATTATCAGCGGTGGGGTTAATAGCCGAAAAATATGTTGCGCTTTGCCTTTAAGTTTGCTAACCAGATAATAAATTTTCTGACTTCGTTAACTCAGTATTAGAGTTAATCGTTGAATTAAATGTTTCATAAAAGACTCCATTTGGAAGAGTCGCCGTGGAACTCCTGAATTTTTATGGGAGGTAACTTAGGAAACGCGATCTTAGGCTTGGGAGCATTCATCGTTTGCGGTTTGCATATTTTGTTCTTAGTACGTCTAACATGACAGTACAGCTCTTTAAAAACTACCAGGTGTTGAACTCAGGAGTAAATTCGGGATCTAGTTCCATATTTATAGAATTAATGTCATGGATGCACTTGTGATATTCACTCCTGATATCATCAATGGTTTCGCACTGTGATATGAATATATCCTGAATAGCGGCATCGTTTATTGTTTTTGAAATATCGAAAATACGTTGCATGCGTAAAATAACCATCATGACATGTTTCCTTAATAAGTAATTCCTTAGTCAGAGTCTTGCGAGTGGCTGCCATATTTTCGAACTAATGAAAACGGAATGCAAATTAATGATGTAAAATTACAAAATATACAAAGTATTTATATCAGTTCCACACAAACAATGGTTCAATAATAATAAATGCAATATTAACAAGTCACACACACATATAAATGATCATCGTCATCAGAATACATGAATAATAATTGCGGAAATGAAAAAAACAATGGCGGGTGGTAAGCGAAGAAAATTAACCGACGCTATGGGAGAAATTTTAAATTTCGATAAAATCGAGTCCTCACAGGAGGCACCAGAAAAATAATCAAGCCGGGCACGAGCTATCACTGTATGGCCTCTAATTGATGCCCAGAATATATGTATTTAGGAATTGAATTTAGGGTTTTAGAGGTATTAAATTTACTTACCGAGAAGCTCGTACTCACAATCACTAATCGGCGTTATTTTTAAATATTTTGGCGTTGTAGGTGTTACTGTATGTCTATGATAGTGTATAGCCGAAAAACACTAGCGATTATAAACTTTAAAACTAATTAAATTAATAATGCAGTAAAGTACAACAGCTGTGCAACAGCAGGCGTGGATTAGCAAGACTTAAGTGAAGTACTTTCCTTTTGAAGGTGAAGTGGTGACAATTTTACTCACACCACCGCCATCTATGGTAAATATAAATATAAGATTAATTCGAGCGCATGTTCGGCGTGCCTAAAACCCAATAAAATATGTATTTAAAATATTCGGATATATTGTGATACCATAGTCTACACTATATATAATATTATAAAGAGGAAAACTTTGTTTGTTTGTTTGTTTGTTTGTTTGATTGTAATGAATAGGCTCATAAACTACTGGACCGATTTTAAAAATTCTTTCACCATTCGAAAGCTACATTATCCACGAGTAATATAGGCTATATTTAATTTTGAACAAAAGTAGGGTTCCGTAAGATATTAGGGTTTTTCGGACACAAGGTGTAAAAAATCAACCAAAAAAGTTACTTATTTTGCGTACCCTGCCTAAACTATTAAAGATAGAACCATAAAACTGCTGGCCGTTGCAAGTAGGCGTTACCAGGCCCGGTGAGCGTGTGGGAGGGAGTTTAGATCTATGAGTAGGTACCCGCGCGGCTCAGTCCCGCGAATCATCCTACGCAGCGGTGTGCGTGAGTCTAATAATTTTCGTGCGATTTTTTAGGTTTCGTTCTTTCTACACCTACCGCAAAAGTTCTTCTCAGGCTAAACAACAGTTCTTCTTAGAGCTAAACAACAGTTCTTCTTAGAGCTAAACAACAGTTCTTTTCAGGGCTAACCAACAGTTCTTTTCAGGGCTTAACCAACAGTTCTTTTCAGGGCTAACAGTTCTTTTTAGAGCTAGAATATTACACATAATAACATTATCTTAAACATTTGAAAATGCAAGAGGCCAGGTCTCAACTTTCTAAACATAGTTCTCAAGGAGCAAAAAATCGTATGGGAGAATCTTCACCTGAACGTTCACAACGCCCACTGAACAAAATCAGAAACTCTCAGGTACGCGCACGAGTCAGTGTCGAACGTTCACGCCTTACAAAACAAAATCTGGAACCTCTGAGTTACGTGCACGAGGTCGAGCTGGAGCGTTCCCAACGTCTTCATGAACAAAATGTAAGAACCTCTGACTTACGCAGACGAGGTCGAGTGTCGAGCGTTCGCAACGCCGTACAAAGCTTGAGAACCTCTGAGCTACGCGCGCTCAAGTCGAAGGCTGGAGCGTTCCCAACGTCTTCATGAACAAAATGAAAGGACCTCTGACTTACAGAATGAGGTCGGTGTCGATTCGCAACGCTTGCCGTACACCAAGCGCAGAACTCCCTGAGCACGCGCTCAGAGTCGAGCCTGGAGCGTTCCCAACGTCTTCATGAGACAAAATATAAGGACCTCTCAGTTGCGCGAAAGTCAGTGTCGAGCGTTTGCAGCGACTTAGAGCTCAGGCAGAAACAGTTGTCCTGAAATGAGTTCGCAATCAATTTTGGCTAGCAGCAACAGACTGGCTTTCAGATATGATCCGCAGTTTGATTATGCAGAACAAGCGTCCGTCAAATCGGGTCATGAATAAGATCTGCTCCTGCTCTGCCAAGAAATGGGCGGACGAACTAATGGTATGTGCTGTGCTTCAGGTAAAGTTTGTCTTCTAACCTGCAGGAGCCGCCACAACCAATAAAAATCTTTGACTAATAACCATCCATTATCTGGGCATTTTTAACAAATACGTAAATACAATAGTCTTTTCAAATGACTTCGTTTGGCGCAAAAAGAAATCAGGAAGGAAATTTTATGCCCACTTAAAATTGAAGGACAAGTGTATCATCTAATTGGTAGCCTTTTACCACCATCAGGCCAAAACCTGATTCTTGCAAAATATATTTTATTTCGGATGCAGACCAGTTATCGTTGCGATCAAGCATCGCACCAACCTTAAAATGGATTTAATTCACGAATTACAGACCGCTTTAAATAATCGCGTGTACATACGAAGTTTTAAACAAAACTTAGAACTTAACTCCTCAGATAATTTAAGTTAATTATTCATTCAGATCGCACTCAGAACCTTTTTAGAGCAGATATAATGCTCCTACTGTAAAGAGTAGCTGTTCTCTTGGTCGATGAAGACAGAAGGTCCCAGGGATATAGTCTTACACGGTGAGACAGGCAGCTCAAAAGGTTTCTGAGCTACATCGGTCTATGATCCACTACAGTATCCTATAATGTTTGTGACAGGAGAAGACAGTTTATTATTTGACTATCCTCAGCAGGGTTCTGCGCGTAATAAAACTGTTTCGTGTATGCAATTTTATGCATTTAGATTATGAATTAGAACTAACTCTTTTAATCCGTTACATTATTACAGAGACATTTAGTCAATATTGTGTTGACATGATGGCGAAAAGATATCGGAAAGATTAAATTATATTTGTCGGAATCAACAAAGACTGAGGGCTGATGACACATTCATCTCAGAGATGCCTTAAATCATGACGCAAATGTTGACCCATCAAATATCGGTCAACATGTCATATTGTCATCGTCACGGGTTCTCCGCGTTTCATGCACGAGAAAACGCAGGACGCGATGACGTTCGAAATTATGGTAGACCTGACTTATTTGTCACTTTTACATATAACCCCGAATGGCCTGAAATAAAAGCCGAGCTGCTACCAGGACAACGGTCTTTCGATCGTCATGACATAATAATTTCGTGTATTTCATTTAAAGATGAAGAAATTCATCAAATGTTTGTCAAAGAACAGATATTCGGTAAATAAAATGTTATATGGCAAGTGTGGGTGGCAAAAGCGCGGTTTTACCTCATTGTCATTTGCTGTTCTGGCTAGAAACTAAAATACGACCAGATGAGGATCGACAGTGTCATAGTTGCGGAGCTACCCGATCAACAAATTGATCCGGTACTACGACATTATAACTAAAAATATGGTACATGGACCCTGCGGAGAACATAATTGTGCACCATGCGCGAAGAACGGTGTCTGCACAAAAATACCCTCGCCGTTTCTGAACGATACCCAGACCGGAGGATGGGTATCCAGTTTATCGTAGGCGCGATACAAAATGGCGGTCGGAGCACTACGCTACAAATCAGGGAACATGGTGACGATAGATAATGGTGGATTGTTCCCGCCTCCCCGCTACTATGTAAGACTTTAACGCTCATATAAACGTAGAGTATTGCCACTCTGTCCAAGCCATTAAATATATAGGTATATAAATAAAGGTTCAGATCAGGCAACTTTAGCCTAGAAACCCACACGATGAGGTCGAAAACTATTTAAATGGCAGGTACATAAGCATCTCTGAAGCTGTCTGGCGCTTATTTGAATTTCCATTCACGAGCGGCATCCTACTGTAGTGCATTTGGCCGTTCATCTGAGAACGGTCAAAGGTGTATTCCACCAGGACAGCTCATCAAGTTGTCCAAAACCGCAATACCACATTAGCATTTTTTGCTCTCTGTAATGAAGATGAATTCATGAAAACTCTTCTGTATCATGAAGTCCTGCAATACATGGGCAAATAATACATTCACTAGAAGGAAGCGTGGTGAAGATGTATTGGACATCCGGGGATAAAAAGATGCCGCTTTAGGTAGAGTCTACAGGATACATCCATCCCAATCAGTGTTTTATCTTAAGTTCTGCACACACGCGGTCCGACCTCATTTGCATACCTTAAAACTGTAAACGGTATTGTCAAAGACGTATCAAGCAGCTTGCCGTGACCGAGTTTACTTGAAAACGATGATCATTGGGGTAACACTGGCGAAGCTTCGTTATCACATTGTCCAAAAACTAAGGAGTTGTTCGTAGTCATACTTTTGTCAACCATCGGAACCATTGAAGTTATGGGATACTTTCAAGATCAGTTCTGTGAAGATATTAGACATCGTATCAGACAACAAAATCAGGATAACACTTCACCCTTCACTGAAGTCATTTATAATGAAAGTATTAATGAAATAGAAAACAAACTTCTAGAACTAAACGACAAAAATTTAAGTGATTTTGGATTACCTTCTCCCGTTAGTACCCAGAATAATACTAATGACACAAGTAATTTTAATAGTATAGCAATAATGATCTAACAGCGTTTGTTAATGACAATGTGCCAAAATTAGTACCAGATCAAAGACATGCTTGTAGAGACTATTGTGGACAGCGTGAACAATAACATGGGGAGATTATTTTTTGGACACCAGGAGCACCGGAAGACTTTTCTCGCAAATTTGATACTTGCTAAGATACGGCAATCAGGAAAGATTGATTGCAGTTGCTTCGTCAGGAGCTGCAACTCTCTTGAACGAAGAAAACCTGCTCACTCTACGTTTAAACTCCCGCTATCCGTATCTTTAGATCAACCGGTCTACGTGCTCTATTCGGAAAATGGGCCTCTTGGTAAGTTGCTGCAAGACGCGTCGTTGGGTAATATGGGATGAATACCATGAGTCATAGAGCTCATGTGGAGGCCGTGGACCGTACTTTAAAAGACCTCGAGCTCTGCTAATGTCATGGGTGGTATCACTTTATTTGCTGGAGATTTCCGACAAAGCTTCCTGTCGTCAACAAAGGTACGCGAGCAGATATTATGAAGGCATGTTTAAAATCGTCTCACCTTTTGGACATCTGTTCAACATTTGAATTTGCACTAATATGAGAGCTCATCTACATGGAAATACGCATTAGCAATTTTCCACAACAGCTACTGAAACTGGGAGAAGGAATTTTTCCATCTTTAAATTTGGGCACCGATTATGCGGTTACTTTGGATGAGTCTCTAGGGCAAATAGTCTATAATTTAGATAGTCTGATAGATGCTATATATCCTGACATCGAAAACTTACATCAAGAATTATTTTCGTTGGCTGTGTTTGTGAACAATAGTTTCTCCAGGAATGAAACAGTCAACAGAAATAAACAATTTAATTATGCAGAAAGTACCAATGAAGTTAAATACTATAAATCCATAGACACCGTCACTAACATCGAGGACGCAGTACTACCCCAGGATTTTTAATTCTCTGAACCCCGCTGGGCTTCCACTTCATGAACTGTCGTTAAGTTGGCACATGATAATGCTTCTCAAATTTAAGACCCCAACATCTGTAATGGCACGAGACTTCTTATAAAGGGCTAAAAAGATAATTTAATAGTTGCGAAGATTATCACGGCCCTGCAGCTGGTGAATTAGCTCATACTCCAAGAATACCCGATCCCTACTGATTTGCCTATACCCTTCAAAGGCTCCAATTTCAGTAAAATTTCTTTCACTCACGATAAACAAATCCGGGCCAAACATTCAAATTAGTAGGAATTGATTTACGAAAGAATGTTTTACGCATGGGCAACTTTACGTTGCCCTATCCTGGTCAGGGCTCTGACCATCAGTATATTTTGTTACCAGAAAATAATATAACGTCAAATGTTGTGTATGAAGCTCTACAATAATAGCTTAAGTTTTCTATCCTAAAACAACAGGTTGCACTCCGGGACTTAACGGAAATAACATCCACAGAAAATCTGTTCAAGCCTGCGGATAGTGACTGCTTCGTCGATGGTAGTGTCGGTGTCTGTGAATTGACCTGGGAATCATTTTGTTTGCTGACCGTGTCTTTCCTGGGTAGAGCTTTTGCAGCGGTAACGACATCCACGCGCGGGAGCCGCGGCGACCGCATAGTATTTCATATTTTATAAGGCTATAATAAAGCTCAAAGTAGATTATCTACGTTAATAATCAAGCTAGTTTAGATAACTTTATTCAATGTTTCAAAGTACAAGGAAAACGTGGTTTGTGTTGCGAATATTGATTAGATACTATCCACTCAAGTTTTCATAACTTTAAAGTAATGAAGAATATTACATTAACTTTGTTAGCTCCATTCAGTTACGTAGAATATCTTACAAATTTATTGCAATAATTCGTTCTGATTTTTAAATAATATTTTAAATGTATAACTAGTGTTATGCAGTTTAGCGTTAATCATCGATGGTCGGATGGCATTAAACCTTTTTAACGTAGTAGAGCCACGCAACAGCTTTATTACTGTTTTAGCACGAATGGGTCACTCAACCGGGCCCACGAACCCACAGAATACCAACGTGATACAAGTATAGCACTTTCTATGTTTTTTTTATAAAACGTCTGTTTTTTTTATAAAACGTTACCCCCACTAAGTTTTCTCCTGTATCGTGGGGCAGTTTACAAACATAAATTGCACGGACAAACATCAGACCCGGATCAATTGTTGTAGGTACAAATACTTGTTCCGTGCAGGATCGAACCCGCAGCTCCAAGCGCAACAACTCATTGCTAAGCCACTGCGCCACGGAGCCGTCAACTTCACACTGCTGTGTTTTTTTCATCTTATCAGGTCATCCTTCCATCAGTAGAGACCGCTTTACACTACCCTGCTGGTACAGAAGCCATTCGAAAACCTTTTCTCATCGGTAGTAGGTTAGAGCTATAACGCCAGCCATTAACACTTCAGCTAAAAATAAATCATAGTCTCATTAAGTATAGTCTCACCATACTAGATTTGACATTAAAAGTTTGCATTAATGACAGGAAACCCAAAAATAATTTAGTTCCGCCATTTATAAAAACGTTGGGTTTTTACACCTAACCATATTTATAAAAATTTAAAACCAAGCGCTGGGGAGATTGCTGGCTATGAACAAAAGTAATTAACTGCCTTTACGATATCAGGGATTAATTTTAAACGTTGAGTTTCGTTGATCCCCGTACGGTTAGATACTCTAATGTACTTATAGAGGTTGAATATATTTAAAGATGTTAATGGATACTTTTCTACCTACAGTCTCTATTTAAAAGCCATAATTACAGGCTGTGAGGTAGTTCAGCTTATTCCTCAGAGGTGACAACTGAACCTGTAGCCTCTTCGTTTAAGTTAGTTGTACACTTAATATTCGATAAAACTTCAAAAATACTATAAAATAAATTGTGTTTGTATTGATAATGGGTGGTAAATTGTATATTATCAATTTTAAAATTTAATTCAATTAAAATTAAAAAATATATAATTAAATCGATTTATCATCAGAGAGAACTTACCACCAGGTGGGAGTTTTAGTCAAGCACTGGTTTATAGTAAAAAAAGAGATTATGTGGTGACAAACGAGCACACAGTCAACCACAAGGTTAAGGTAAGTGAATGCTGTGGCCCATAGACATATATCTTCAATTAAGGATCAAAATACAGATGCGTTATCACCCTTGACGTCTTAGATGGAATGCCTTATCATTCACAGCCCGCAGCATTATGCTGTATTAAAGTAAATGTTGTTCTGAACAAGCGTGGTGCTTTCCCGATTGATCCGACCCAGTCATGCTGTAGACATAATACGCTGCAGCATGGATATTTCACGAACAGAATCGATTTATTATGATGCTGCCTATATTATGAAACACTGGACCGGTTTCAGTATCAATGCACCGTTACTGATACCGAAATTGATCTGTTGGCTGTGTAAGAATATCCCCAATAGAACCAATCGGGGATATGTAATATCGGGGTAGCCTATTTTCAGCAGTGAACTTTATTACTTAATTAATTAATAGTTTCAGTATGTTCGTTGTTCTTGTTATTATATCCAGATCATGTCGTGAGGTGAAATCGGTCGTTTCTTTTATAGATACTAAATTAATATAAATATTAGTGGAACAAGTTAATGTGTGAATCCAAATCACAAAAATGAAGATAGTTTCACCAAGCGAAAACACTCGTAAGTATAAATTATATTAAAGAACCTTACAATCTCTACATGTTAACAGAGGCTCTCGCCTTAAATAAGTAAGCAAGTAGCCAGAGTTTAATCCCCGCTTGCATCACTAAAATTATTAATAGCAATTTCAAATATTCATTACCTACTTGGTCGGTGTGATAAAACACATGGTATGGAAACGAGAAGGTCTGAGAAATAAAAATATTTTGGGAACATGTGAAGTCCGCTAACCCGAATTACAGTAACGTGGAGGAATGTTTTATGGTCACATAAATGAAATTATGAAGACTGACACTAATTTTTACAAAACTAAACATCAAAATAAATTCAAAAATAGAAATTGTGCAATAGGAATGACCGTGTATTGTTTTACTTAGCCGACATTCCGGTGGTACTGTTAGCTGAATATTATGGACAGCAGTTTATTAGCTTGTGGACAACTGATAGCTGGTTTTAACTCTAATATTACAAGGTTAGTACCACCTTCTTACCTTGTTCTACTATGACGCAGACTAAAGCTTGGCTAGGTACAAACGGGCTACAGTAGTCACTTACTACTCTTTGTATTAATAGCGCGTTTCACATTCTTCTGGTTGTAGTGTAGTAGGAGTGCGGTTGTTAAAGAGGCTCGTTTCCCCAAATGAATAACATAAAAGATTTTTGACTATCTTAAATCTAAACAACGCCATATTAATAGATCCTAACCAGGGGAAGACGGGACGTGTCGCTAGTCAAAAAATAAAATAAAAAACACAAGGATTTAGACAATTAGAATAAATACAACGCAAACAAATTTGATTTCATTTGTAATTCTCATCGTGTATATATTCTTGCAAAATAAGTAAACATCGTTCGTTGGTCTGTCCAAACTCTTGTCTTTTAAAAAAATTGAAAATTGCTTTCTTAAAGTTATTCCTAATTTTAATGTTTTACTATAATTATATTCCAGCTGTCAGTTGAATATCTGGAGACTTTCCTGATTCCTTTTCGATGATCCCAATAAAACAGAGATTATGTATATCTAAAAAGATTAAATGAAATAGTAGTGTTCGTAAAAAGAAATAAAAGTTTTGGTTGCACATTATTATTAAACCAATTTAGGCATCGAATACTCGTTTTCAAGAGCTGACTTGCTGTATCCGAGCAAACGCTCAAGGTGATGACGGGCGAGTTATATTTATGAATAAATTGTTAATATAACCAAAGCAAAAGCAAAGGATGGAAAGTATCAGTGTGTTACATTCCTTTGAAAGAATCTAGCAAAATGATTTAAACCCGAAGAGAATCTTCCTCCTCAGTTCTCGTCTAATCATAAAATTTTATTTTACTGGGTTTACTAGTAAACCCTTTACTATTCAAGCTGCACTGCCGGACTTTGGAATTCCTTACCTGAAGATTTAAGAAAAGTCTCGAAAAAGTGTTCTTTAAAGAGATTAGTTCGTGAATACTTTTTGACTTCTTTATAAAACGTTATTTCATTATAAGAATAGTATTTTAATACAATGATTTTAAAAGCATTATTGTTTTATATTATACTAGCGACCCACCCCGGCTTCACCTGTGTGGGATCTATTAATTTGGCGTTATTTATATTAAAAATAATCATCAAAGAACATTTATTTTATTTTATTTTTAAATTTAGAGAAAACTCTTCAAGTTTTAGGATAAAATATAGCCTAGATCACTCCTGATATTTCTCTTTATATGTTCGTGAAGTTTTATTATGATCGGTTTACCCATTCCGAAAATTAGCCTGGACAGACAGACAGACCAACATTTTTAAAATGGATATTCATGTCGTAATACCATGCAAATAACCCCTCAGCTTAATATAAGGTAGTTATTTCGATATTACAAAAAAAAACTCTTCAATTTTATTTATATGTATAGATTCAAAATATGTATGTATGTGATAATATACAATAGATATATGACGAATGCTTGATTATTTATTGTCGTGCTTATACGAGTATAGCAAGTTTTACCTCTGCAACAAACAATAGCTCAACACGCTACGGGTTGACTGGTCCACCCACCGCATTATTACCAAACTTATTTAAAAGTGTAACAATAAAGAGTCAATTAATAAATAAGAAATACCTTGAAGGTATTCTCGTTGAAAAATAAAACGACATGTTTGTAATGCCTAGTCAAAGTGATATTTTCAAGCTATAATTAATTATCTATCAAAATTTCAAACTATATTCAAGATTGGACCAAAATATGTAAATTGAAAATACATTACTGCATTAGAACCAATTGTCGTGTGTTGTCGTCGTAAAAGAACCAATCATCCCATTTCATCCTGTAGGTGTTGTAAGAGGAGACTATGGAAAATGCCAATCTTATGGCCTCTGATAGATGGCGGTATAATCACCTCGTTTACGTCAGAAGACAAATGCCTAGACTGACTACGGGATATGTAGGACATATCCCGTAGTCAGTATGAACTTTTACTAGCTAATGAAGAAGAATGCTACCTTTATTCCTAGTTTTTAGGCCACCAAAGAAAATTACTGAATACACTATAAGATACAACTATCTTTTATTTTAATGTCACTCAATAACTAATAATTGAGATAGGAGGTTGGATGCCGTGATGTACGTATAATATGAAACATTTCATGATAACGAATAATAAAAAAAATGAAATGATAGTGCTCTTGTATGAACACTTTCTTAGTAAAATGAATTTTGTTATTTTAATATTAAATAACTTATTGGCTACATTGAAATATCGATATAGTACCATTCTAGTTTATTTTGTAATGACAAAGACAACCTTTTTAATCATTAAGATGTATTCAAAGTAAATTGAAATACTAAACTTAACTACAGATGCTTTGACTGCGTTTCCACTTACACGATAAATATCGTTCTCCGCTTTATTTACTTGACAGTGTTGAGCTGACACGTTTTAAGAATAATAACGATTTAGAATAAATCCAAGGGGCATCTTTGTCTCATTTTTAGATAGTTATTTTGTTTTTAATTAAAAAATTGACAAACGATATCATAAAGTAAAAACTCGATTCAACCTATCGCCCAAATGCTGGCCACAGGTCTCTTTTAATTTTTGAGAGTATCGTGGAAAAGTTAGTCAAGCGGCGATTATGGATTGGCGGACTTACATTTCTATTATATATTTTATTTTTCAGACATGCAAGTTTTTTCTATGTTTTCCTTCACCACCAATCACGAAGTAAATGAGCACTACAGTAGATCGATTTTAGGTTGCTAGCGTACTTTAAAGTTTAAAACGAGCGGAAATACCTAAAAATTAAAAGTAAACCCCTTTGAAAGTCATGGTGTACATTTTAGTACAATGTGATTTCTAATGAAAACGATATTATGTTAGTCTTTTCATGAACTAAATTTTAATCTTGTGTAAGCCAAAAATATTACAATGCCTCGTTGTTATTTTAAGTTCATTTTGGGAACTGCCGCGCCACATGCGAGGGGATGTTATTTTATACCCTGTGCAGCTTTCTATAACAAGGGCGAATAAAGTTTAACCTACTAATAACCATCACAAAGCCGATAGATATGTCCGTCTAGCAACTATACATATGTCATTGTAGAAATCCTACAGGGAGAAATCAATCACTGTACGAAATTGGAAGATCAAACGGATAAGCAAACAAAATTGCTGTGGAATGGTGTTTATATTATAGTGCGGATGAAACTTCTTTGTTCCATTGTTTTTGAACTTAAACCTGACCTTATTAAATATTTCAATGAAATCTTCGACTATCCTTGATCCCTGTATGATAATGGATAGTCCTACTGGTACGCAGTTGCGACTTAAGAACTAAGCTACCTGGCGTGGTCAGATCGAAAACCGAAATAAATGCAGGAAATTTTCAAAAGTCGAGATTTTGGATTTTTTTTGCGAATAAATAAATATTAAAACTAGACCCTTATTTCTTATTTATAATTTTTTCTCAACCTTTTTAATCCATCATTTGATACTGGTCTTATAAATAATGTTCCGATTGTTGTTCAAAGTTAAGCTGAAACTCCCCATGTTGGAATTTCGTATTATCACCATAGCACTGAGAATAATACTCTCCACCGCCAATTAGTACAATATTTGGGGTTGGTGTTTTAGAATGCATATACCGCCGTTTCAATATACCACCCATATTGCCATAGTTGCCACGCTTGGCAG
Source organism: Parnassius orleans (assembly GCA_029286625.1). Taxonomy (NCBI): domain Eukaryota; kingdom Metazoa; phylum Arthropoda; class Insecta; order Lepidoptera; family Papilionidae; genus Parnassius; species Parnassius orleans. The sequence goes on from JAGSMP010002844.1 coordinate 89,780, forward strand.
GCGGGTTAGAAACCGCAGTTATTTTTCTTCTTTCTGCGTGATAGACTTAGAAATGACGTTATTTGCAGTAGACCAGAGTAATCGACGAAGCTCAACAGATCAGTAAGCTGAAGTGTAAGTTTTTTTATACGTGGTAGAGTCACGCTGCAGCTATATTATTGTTGCAGCATGAATGGGTCGGCTTGAACGGTCGCTATTGTGTTTCGTGTGGTGAGTGTAGAGAGGTCTGGAGACCCTTTTTACTGGAAACGAGGCATTCCATCTTAGTCCTCAGGGGTGACAACGCATCTGAATTTTGATTCTTAATCTGGGATAAATGTAGATGTCTATGAGCCACAGCATCCACTAACCATCAGGTGGAATGTGTGCAAATTTGTCACCCTTATTTTATAAAAAAAGTTGCATTGGGCCGGCAATATTGCTTGATGAAACGACAATCTATGGGGAAGAAAGGAGCTTGAATGGCCTCGCGTTATGAGCGACCCAAACTAAATAGAGTCACAAACTGCTAAGAAATGCAGGAAGTCGATGGATGCAGGTGGCTCAGGACCTTGCTTTGTCGCCTTCCTTGGGGGAGGCCTATGTTCAGCAATAGACTTGTGAAGGGCTGTAATGATGATGACGATACCGCCGTTTATCGGTAATTTTTTTTTATTAAAATGTGTTTGCACCCAGAAAGCAATCAAATTAATAACAAAAAACAAACACTTATTTATTGAATTCCGCACGCAATGGCCGCGACTAATTACGTTAAAGTTGCCAGCTTTTAAAATGTTTTAGTTGTGATTTTGAAGCTTTGCGTATTTCCAGCGATTTCATTTATCACGGAGCAAGTAAAAAATCAGCACATTAAACTGCAAATAATAATTTCGTTCGTGCCATTGGGAATAGAACTCGATTTGCTTGCATACTAATAAATTTTAAAGCGAACGTTTATCTCCTCCGGTCCCTGCGGCTACGTACGGCTCTCATATTGTCGCAACATTTCTTGGATATTTAATTAATATTTCACTTAGCAATTATTATTTTTTTTACTAAATTAGTATATCCGTGATCACAGCGTCGTTGATAATAATAGCTTTCTCTTAATTTTCTTTCACTTCATATACTTTGATTTTACAACGTCAATAACAAAAAACCCTGTACTGAATAATAATAATGGAATAATAAAAAGCTAACTTCAAAGAACTAAAAAGAGTAAAATAATTATTATTAATAGCTTCTGAAGTCAGTGCTAAGATATATAAGAATAAAAGATCCGACTTCAGAAGCTATTAAGTGGTAATTATTTTATTCTTTTCTGTGCTTTGAAGTCGGGTCAAGCTTCAAGGTGAGAAACTTTATCACATATATTTTCACCCTTAGAAGTGGAATTTCGTCTTCAATTTTATATGGGGTTACCTCTGTGTATAACATATTTATTTAAAAAAAAATCATTAAAATAAGTTCACAATTGGCAAAATCGCGTACATAAATGTAATACATACAAAAAAGAACATTTTCATCAATTTGAGAACGGCTTTATTTTTTACTGCTTACTTAACCTAACTTTTTGAAGTTCACAACTTATTATTTTCAAAACAAGTAACATAAAAATTTTTAGCCGACTTAAAAAATGGAGGAGATAAAGGATTCGACTGTATGCTTTTTTGTATGTATATTGTTAGGAATAAGGGTAAAATAATAAAAGAAAATAAGAAGAATTGAGAGTGGAAATATAATCTCCCACTTGTTTTAGTAGTATAAAGTATCGCGCAGTCGACTAAGAGGGATCTGCGCCCTTTCCCTGCGCCCTCTTTCTCCGCGCCCCCTTTCCCTAAGGGGGTCGCTTCCGATACGGCAGAAAGGCTATACAGGCCAAAACCAGTCCCACAGATGGTGTTTAGTGGGTATGCACTTCATAGTGAGTCCCACATAACCACGCAGCCGACTGCGTGGTATGCTAAGAGCATTCACCACCTCCCTCCCCCGCTTCCGGAGGGTAGTCCTTGCTTAGGGCGCAAAGAAAAAAAACTTAGAGGGATCAGTCAGTAGTTACCTTCGAAAGACTGAGAAAATGGTCCGTTTTATTCGTTAACGCTTTTTAATTTCGTAGTCTTGACATTAATTATTCCTATCCCCCACGGAAAATCTTTCCTAATCCAGAAGTGGTAATGCATTACAAGCCCTAGGTATTTCCAAAAGTTAACTGAAAAAGAAGCCGATACCCTCGCTCTAGTTCAGTGGCTTTTGTCCCTCATTTTCGAGCCATCCATCAGAAGACGGGTGAAAGTTCTTTATTATTGTCTTGAAAACACAAAAAAAAATCCAACATCAATAGTAAGTATATAACTGTATTGGTGTAGGAATGCTTTATTTAAGGGGAGGTTATCCCAGGCCTGTAGGCAATTATAACGCTTTCCCAGCTCACGCCATTTAGCGCGATGCTCGACGTATTTATTCACGATGCTGCGTGAACCATAGGTAATCTATGCGGTAATACTCTGTGCTCCGTGCGATAAATACACGCCACAGTATAAATATTTGCAGTAGATCAACTGAATTGAATACTATAATAATCGAATTGTTTCTTTTCTTCTTTGGTAGGATTTCTTCATTTTGTCAGATTAAAATTTTATTATTTAGTAGTTTATTTTTATTATTGCATAAAATGTACATATAATATCACTATAAAGAAGTTTTAACAATCAACTAATTTTATTATTGAAACAAAGGTAGGTTGCTCGATTACCGTTTCAGCTTATTAAAGTCCACTGCTAAACATAGGCCTCCCCCATAGATCGCCTCATAGGGGCGATATTTGCCATAGTTGCCACGCTTGACAAGCGGGTTGGCAACCGCAGTTATTAATTTTTATTCGTTATTAGGGAGACGATGCTGCCCATCTCCTGACTTTTTCCCTCTGTCGCCTCTTACGACACCCACGGGATGATATAGGGTAATGGTTATTCTTAAACCACCACTACATGGCCCGGTAGGTTGTTCACAGAAATGTATTCGTAAATTTACAACACACACACAGTAATATCATAAAACAAAAAAATTTGAACATTCAGAATAAAAGTAAAATTTGCTAAATTTGGCAAATTAAAATAAATAAAAACTACGCTTGGTTCATCGGGGAACCATATAACATCAAATGTGTATCATGGGTATCAAACCAACTAATCAAAATCCCACGAAGTCAAGTGGACGTGTGCTAAGGCCCGGTTGAGAATCATTGTTCGATTTTTGCTGATGATGAAAGCTTGAGGGTGATGAAAGTTTCACATTTTTTTTGTCTTCACTGACCTCTATATGTGGACTGGCTGTACACCGTGACAGAAAGCAGGCAATGCAATGCTAGAAAGATTTCACACCAATACCAGGTTACCATCTTGATTCCAGGCTGTTGTATTTAAAGTCAAATTTAAAATTGTTTTCTAAAGCTATTTTATGATTATTATCAATATCTTTTAA
>JAGSMP010002846.1:0-64874 GCA_029286625.1 Parnassius orleans
GTTTGTAGATGCTTTTACTATTTCTTGGACCAACCTAAAATTTTATGCCTTTCCACCATTCTCCTTAATTTTAAAATTTCTAAAAAAGATAGAAATTGATAGGGCAGAAGGGATAATGGTGGTACCTTTTTGGCCTTCTCAAGCCTGGTTCCCATACTTTATGTCTTTAAAAAAGTCTGTTTTATTAAAATTTTACCCAGATAAACAATTGTTAACATCTCCTTTCAGGAGTCTTCACCGATTGCACAAAAAACTTACCCTGGTTGCCGCAGTGCTATCAGGAAAATATAAACAAGAAAAGGGATAACTGATGAAAGCATAAAAGTTATAATTAATTCATTGTCTGAAAACACGATTAAACAATACGATTCATGTCTAAAACAATGGTGAAGCTACTGCAAGAGTGATGAAATTGATCCATTTTTATTGAACATTCCTACAGTTTTAGCATTTCTAACTGAAAAATTTAATAATGGTTCTGCCTATGGAACTCTCAACTCTATCAGGTCATCATTATCACTCATATTAGATTATGATTTGGGTTCAGATAGAGACGTTAAGCGGTTCTTTTCGGGTATTTATAAAATGAGGCCCAATAAACCGAAATATGATCAAATCTGGAATCCAGCACAAGTTTTAGATTACATAGTTAAATTTTACCCAAATATGGAACTTTCTCTAGATATTTTTATCAAAAAAGCTAATTATTCTTTTAATTTCAATAACTGCAATAGGCTTCAGACTATGTCATTAATTAAATTAAGTAATATAAGTTATAATGAAGATAGCATTCAGATTAAAATTTCTGATACAATTAAAACATCTAAAATAAACAATTTTCAACCTTTATTAACTATACCATACTATAAACCAAATATTTGTTTATTTCCAGCTACAACCTTAAAAGATTACATATGTGTCACAAAAAATTTAAGAAAGTCTGAAAATTTATTTATTACTTGCAAGAAACCTAATACCGCTGTTACAAGTCAGACATTAGCTAGATGGATTAAAAATATGTTAACAGAAGCAGGCATAGATACATCAATGTTTACTGCACATAGCACAAGACATGCATCCACCTCTCATGCTCAGAGAAGTGGTATTAGCATTGACAATATTAGGAAAACGGCTGGTTGGACTAGTACATCCAAAACATTTGCCAACTTTTATAACAGGCCACTTATAAATGAAAATAACTTCGGCCTTAGCATTTTAGATAATACAGAATATAGGAAAGAATAATTTATGTTTATGTAACAAACAATTTTGTCAAGATTTATGATTGTATACTAAAATGTTTATGTATAAGTTTTATTTGTTTGATTGTAAAAAATGTGTTTAATTGAGATGTAACTAATACAATAAATAATTAAAATGAAGCAATCTAATCTTTCAACATCTACATAGTATACAAACAGAGGAGGCGTCAACGAATATAATTAATTGATCAAAGTAACTTACCTGTAAGTGTCCTTCGATCAAAATTATATGAAGTTGACGCCTCTCTATACTAACCTGCTGTACATTCTTACCCACCCTTAGTGCTTGCTCGCATTTTAATTATTTCCTAATTCTAGATGATAAAAATTCACAATGACATGAGGCGTATAATGTTGCCAGTAGGAACTGCTATAGGTTGGGATACCAGTAAAAAACCTTATTTTTTCCTATGGAGGGTTAAAACTCGTGTGATTCGGTCCGTCAATTCATGACTACATAGTATACAAACAGAGGAGGCGTCAACTTCATATAATTTTGATCGAAGGACACTTACAGGTAAGTTACTTTGATCAATTAATTATATTTGCAATAATTAAAAAAACGCTAAGGTACGCAATTGCAATTACGCATTATAAACACAAGTGACTCATTCATCAAAGCCTATGTTGTGGAATGAAGTTTCTTGTCGGACGGTACGAATTTGGCGGATGGGGCCTAGGCGAGCAAAGGTGTAAGATTTTTAAGCCACCACCGCTTCTGACGTAGTGTAGACGGCCTTGGCGGCTATAAGGAAGCGAGATGGAATAATATCCATCTCCGTCGCACTTTTTCTTATCTTGCCATGAAAAAAATATTATGTTATTTTAAATGACGTTTCATTTTAATAGACGCTAGTAATTCATTTATTTGCCTACCTACCTAACAAAAAACTTCACCTAAATCCTATATTGCGACATCTGGTGAGCGGAATATTATTAGGCCTCATTGGATACGATTTAGTCCAACCCTTTCCGTCTTCTGATATCCTAGTATATTTGTCGTAGCAGCACGTGTTCATTGTGTCCAAAAAAGCTTGATAGGAAAAATGAATAAGTATGGTTGGTATCTTTTAAATTAATATTTTTCTTGAAGGCTCTTAATAAACCCATTGGACTGCAGGAGGGGCTCAGAGTTCGAATTCAATTTGGGAGCCAACATTATTTTCAATCGATTTGGACAAATTATTTTCCCCGTGCCTTTGAAACTGCATTCCTAACCCATGTGCGAGCATAACTTCTTTGTTTATGAATGGTTTTTCTTTTAATAAAAATGTTTGAAACTTCAGGGATGGCCCCATATACATTAGAAGAAAAAAATTACACCTCTAAGGGTGGAAATATAGGGGATGAAGTTTATAATCAAAGGGGGAAAAATAAACTTTGTCAAAGAAGTAAAAGACCACAGATTTAACGCACTAATACACCGACCGATGAAAACCGACACATGATCACTTCTAAAGTCTATGACTTAGTACCGACTCCAGGAGAATCATTTTATCCTTTTTAGTTTTTTAAAGTAGCTTTTTTTCAAGTTTATTTTTGATTTTTTACAAATCTTTTGACCACACCAGGTTAAAATTATTAATTTAGTACCTAACCTAACCTAACCTTCTGTATAGCTTTCGTCAGTATTTGCTTATTAGGTATATGGGTAATTTTAAAAAAAATAGTCAGAAAAATGAAATGCACAACTCATACCACAGTGTCAAGTCACATACCACAGTCATGCTATAAAGTTTTGTAATATGTTTCATTTTCTCCTAGTGCCGATTTTTTTGTCGAACGTCGATCGGTGGGAATTCCTTTAAAATTTATGGTCTAGGAGTTGTGTTTAAAGGAATTTTATTTAGAGTCTAGACCTATGAGATTACGACGGTTCAGTGGCGCAGTGTCATTAAGTTGCGGTGCTGAAGGCCGCGGGTTCGAATCCCGCACGGGACAAGTAATTGTACGAGTATGACCTACAAATAATTGTTCCGGTACTGGATGTTTGTCCTTGTGCAATTTATGTTTGTAAACTGCCTCCACGATACAGGAGAAAATCCTAGTGTGGGGATAACTTTTTTTAATAGACAGATCCCAGTGTTTGCGCACTGCATCTGACGCGAATCTGATAAATGTTGATCCGAAGTAGTCATAGTACTATTTGTATGAATGTTTGCGCTTTATATCCGAATATCATTTTAGGATATCCAGAATAGACTAAAGAGAATATTTACGTGGTAGAGCCAAGCTGTAGCTATATTAATAGTATAGCTGTAGCACGAATGGGTCGGCTCGACCGGGGAAAGACCACGCTCTCACAGAATACCAGTGTAAAATAGCAGCTTAATGCTGCTGTGTTTCGTATGGTGAGTGTAGAAAATCAGAGACCCTTTTTACTGGAAAAGAGGCATTCTATCTTAGTCCGCACGGCTGACAACGCATCTGCATTTAAATTCGCAAACGAAGATAGATGTGGATGTCTATGGGCCACAGCAACCACTTACCATCAGGTGGACGGACGGTGTGCTCGTTTGTCACCCTTATTCTATAAAAAAAATATATTATTTATTAACGTTACAATAACTACAGACATTAAATTATAAGACCATACCGAATTATCAAATTATGTGATTGCAAAGTTTCGCCAACTAACTTTACTTAATACTTGTAAAATAAATAATACTTCAGGTATCCTCATACCAACAAAGTAAGAAACATTGATGCAAAAACCAAGCCAAAACCATGCTTACCTTATTGAAAGAACACGCACTCTAGTACATGTATGCATCTAAAATCATTTGCAACCATTAACATGGTTTTAGGTGCATCCATGTGTGCATCCATCAGTAAACATTTATGAACTGATAAAGAAAAAATTATATGTTCAATATGATTGTTAGATACGAATTCATGCGACAAAACGTTGGAATCTTGATTTTTAGCGCTAGTAGAACATACAGCCTACGCGTTTTGCGCTTAAGGCATGCAAAGAAAAAGATGTATGCGAAAGTGAGTGTCAAGAAGTTGAGCATGGTTTCAACAACTTAAAATGTCCGCAGCGTTTCGTCTTTCTTCCTTTGTTAGTCTGAGCAAGTATCAAGTTTAGTTAGGTATAATATATCAAATATAGCGAAAACTGTTCCAATGTGAGCATGCGTAAAGCACCAATTCGAATATCTAAATTCGAGCACGTCAAAAATGTAACTACGACCTTAAATCACTTTTAAAACATATTTTAAATTGAATGAAAATAAGAAATACGTAAAATGTTTACAGGTAATATATCACTTCAAAGAAATTTTTAAGAAAGAAGAACTTGTAACTATTTGAAAGTTTGCACCTGCATCTAGAATTTGTACGAAAGCAACATGGAATCTTTTATTGGACTTTTTGAAACATGGAAATATTGCATTTTGCTTTTCTGTTTAATTTTTTTTAAATTACCCATATACCTAATAAGAAAATACTGACGGAAGCTCTTATATACCTAGTGTGGTCATAAATTTTGTAACAAATTAAAAATAAACTTGAAAAAAAAAGTTACTTTAAATAACCGGCGAATTGCGAGTTGGACTCGCGCATGAAAGGTACCGTACCATTACGATGGTTCTAGTAGAGGAGCCCCTTTTAATTTTTAATTTATTTAAATTTTTATTATTTGTTTATAGCGGCAACAGAAATACACATTCTTTGAAATTTTCAACTGTCTACCTATTACGGATCATGAGATACAGCCCGCTCACAGACAGACGGACGGACAGACGGACGGACAGCGGAGGCTAAGTAATAGGGTCCCGTTATATACCCTTTGGGTACAGAACCCTAAAAACTAAAAAACCCTAAAAACCACATAATAAATTCTGAAGACGGGGCTAAGGCATAAACTTCAGAAGCGATTATGTGGAAATTATTTTGTTATTTGTAGTTATTGAAGTCGGTTTTCATCGCTCGGTTTATTACTGCGTTAAATCTATGGTGTTGTGTTATTCCCTCAGCAATATCACACACAACCAAGGAAAAAACCGTCTAAATAGTTACATTAAAAAATTCATTCCCCATTTTTCCCACTAAAGAGGTTAAACCCATAAGTTTGTTTATAAAGAGCCTTCATGAAAAATATTAATTTAAAAATACTTTATTTTTTCCTACATACTTACTAGCTTCACACTGAACACGTGCTGATACGACCAATAAACTAGGATATCAGAAGACGGAAAGGTTTGGACTAATTACGCATTATCATTTAATTGAGAACTTAGTTTTAAATAAATGTTTGTCAGTTTCTAGAGTATTATATTAATTACTCTAAACAATGCGTCAGTGCTTTGCTCTTTAATTTTTTTGCACATTTTACATTTTCCTAACAAATTAACTTCCCCGCTATGAAAGCTGTTAAATATTTCACCTCATTAAAAAGTGGCGCCGCCCTCGTGGCAAAAAAGTCGTGGATGCCCTCATTCGTGCATCGAAAGAATGACAGATAAAATTAAAAATTAAAAATTGTAATAGAAAATTGCCCAAAATAAAAACCTAAGTCTAGAAAAAATACCTAGGCTTTGACGAATGAGTCACTTGTGTTTATAATGCGTGATTGCTATTGTAAATACCTCAACGTTTTTTAATTTTTGCAAATATAATAAGCGTTTTAAATAAATATCCTTCAGTGGCGTAGCAGAGGTGGTACTGAGGGGGCCTTAATCCCGTGCAACAGTATTAGGGGGCGATTTTGGGAATAAAAGCCAATTAGTCCTTATCTTTTTGAATGACACCAGTAAAAAATCTAAAAATTCTATTAATTAGCTGTAATACTGAATACCATTACCATTTACAGCTTATAAAAGTCCACTTCTGAACATAGACCTCCCCCATAGATTTTACCATAGCTGCCACACTTGGCCAAGCATGTTGGTAACCGCACCGCGGCACCATATTATTTAGAGTATATTTAGGGTTGTTATCGGGAAGATGCTGCTCCCCGTCTTTTGTTTCAATTTCCCTCCGTCGCCTGTTGACACCCACGCTACGGGACAATATTATGGGGATGTGGATATTTTACTTCTTAAATCGCCACTACACGGATCTTTATATATAAAAATCAATAGCTGTCAGTTAGTCTCGCAAAAACTCAATAACAGCTCGACTTATTTTGATCAAATTTTTTGTGTGTGTTTGAATGGGTACCGCGAAACCTTGGCAACTTTGCCATTTTTGGAAGGACTTAAAAGTTTAGGGCCAATTTTCCAACAAAAAATGTTCTGTCAGACTGGGCGTCAATGTTAAATGTGACATTATATTCTTCATAGATTTGATATTTATTAGTGATTTAAACAAATACTAACATTAAATAGACATAATACTCAAAAATAGAAAATGGCAAAGATAACCTCACTTTGTGGCAACTTTGCCTCAGGGTTTATAATGAATATGAATGGATTTGACTTCAAGGTTGAAGGTAAGTTTACCTCATAAGATAATACACAACACTCAGTGTAATTATGATTTGCTCTTTTGTGTTGCCAATAGCAAAGTTTACGCTTGTGGCAAAGTTGCCCTACCAATTTTCGATTTTTCGTACAAACTTGAAAATATGTGTCGGGGTTGTCAAAAATCCTTGATTACGTACTTTACTTAATTTTTTATTTAAATCTTGTAACAATAATTCTTAAGCCAAAATCTAAAATACATCTAACAAAAATACTCTCGTCTAAAGGAGAACGGCAGATTTTGTACCGCATACTTTTTTGTTGTTTTGTTTGTTGTTATAGAATTTGTACCACATATTAAGGCCACTAAGCCATTTATTTTTATGTTAGTGTTCTATTTTTAGAACTCCGGATTAATTAATAATATCAATAAAAAGATTTTAATAAATAAACTTAATATAAGCGTAAACTAAACGCATTTATGCTTTTAGAAGTTGCCATATGTAAAATAACACAAATATCGAAATGATAATTATTTATTTAGAAATAGAAATAACAATATATATAATTAAACACTTATATATTATACCTAAGAATGCATAAAATCATAATGGTTTACGATTGAATGATAGGAATGATGTTCGTCATCAATATTTTTTTGTTCATATGGCAATTATTTATTGACAGGTAAAGATTATGTCTTTCAGTTCAGTTCAGTTTTCAGTTCTTTGCTGTTGTTTTAGATTGTGGTTTGTGACTGCATCATCATCTCAATCTACCTACTTAATGGTAAGTAAAACACTACAAAGATAGTGACAAGCAATCTAGAACATTTACTTTATCACCAAAACAATGTTTATGTGCATATATGTAACAATCTAAATTGGTACACTAGTACATAACCTTAAAAAATAAAACTAGTTATAACTTTTTCGTCCCAAGTTTTAAAAATCTAAGAATTTAAATAGGGCTTGTCTATCCTACTAACTGCCAACTAAAAAAAATATCCCAAAACACGAAATGTTTTTAGCTGTACGAAATTCCCATAGAAGCCTGCCGTTCTCCTTTAAAATCAAATTGGTGCAATATTAAGCTTAAATCAATTATAGTTAAGATAAAAAAAAGCTTGGGTACTGAATCATTTTGATTAAAATAATGTCCTCCAGACTGAATATTTTGTCACGGTAGCCAGTCTGAACGGAGACTTGCCATCTGCAAAGGACAGGATTATGGTGCCCGAGAGGATGCGCAAGCACAGTTGCACTCTCTATTCCCTCACTCTCATAGTCCGATGGTACGGTAATCCGAGTGATCAGATGCAGGACCACCGACAGGCAGGGGAATGAAACACCGCCAACTTCCTAACTCCGGGCTGACTGAGAATTTCTTGATAGAAAAACTCAATAACTGATTTTGGCTCGACCCGGAACCTCAAGATCAGCAACTGCGTTTACGACCACTAGACAAACTGGGGTCATCAAAATCCAGCCTTGATTTACACCACTTTAAAATACCACTGTAGTATTTAATTCTGAAAAAGTGTAGATTATTCATTATAACTCTATTTCGGCAATTTATTTAATTATAAAATTACAATTAAATTGCCATAATTAAAAATTGATAAACCCATTTCGCGGCCCGCTTACAACGGGGACAAACATGGGCTTGAGAGAGCGGAACAATGCAACCTTCGTATCACGTGCTCTTCTTTGTAATATACTAGGACATCAGAAATCAGTGAAACTATATTGTGAAATAATTGTCTGTGTTCTGTACTGGATTGGACTAGAATGGTGCATACGTGTGAGAGAGACATCGACAGCATGTTTAATTATCTGATTTAATTATCGTCTTTATTTTTCTTTATTTCTTTACTAATAAATAAAATTGAATTGTCTCTCTGTAATATTTAAATAACTGGCTTCTATTAACCTCAGGGGGTTATTTGCTTAATGATTTCTTATATTTACGCGAACACTACACATTTTTTCATTCATTCATTACAGCCCTTCACAAGTCCACTGCTGAACATAGGCCTCCCCCACGGAATGCCACAAAGCACGGTCCCGAGCCACCTGCATCCATTGACTTCCTGCATGTCTTACCAGGTCGTCACTCCATCTAGTGGGGGGACGCCCTATAATCCGTATATACGCGATATAATCCGTAAAACTAATTTTACGGATTATATCGCGTTTAACTTATTTTTAATTATTTTTATTAATTCCCGACGTTTCGGGTGCTTTACAGCACCCATGGTCACGGGGATCTGATTGACGTCCCGATGTCAGAGTTAATTCGGAGTACCTTCAGCTTTTTAATTATTAATTATAATATAATATTAATTTTAACTGTGTCTTGAAGTCTTGCAGTGGTATGCTTGGGTTTAGTTTTAATTTTATTAATTACAGGATCCCAAGCAGGTGGTAGTACCCAGCCTCCCTCTCTATTGAAATTATGATGTTTTTTAATTTCAATAGCCTCACGTATCATTCTTGGCAGGAATCGATGTTCTTTCGCGAGAATCTGTGGTTTATCAAATCTAATGTAATGGCGGGGGCCGTCTAGGATTTGAATTACAAACTGCAGATTTCCCGGAACGTTGGTGCTTCACGTCAGCTATGTGTTCTTTTACGCGGGTTTTAATAGATCGTTTTGTTTGCCCTATATATGAGAGACCACATTCACAATCAAGCTTGTACACTCCTGCATATTGTAGAGGAATATTGCACTTGACGGATGGTAAGAAGGTTATTTGCTTGCTATTAAGACATAAATAAACATTTTTAAATTTTTTGTCTTTCTGTCTGTCGGTCCAGGCTAATCTTCGGAATGTCTAAAGCAATTGTGATGAATCTTTACGAACTATTAACAAGCAATGCCTGGAGGGATCTATGCTATATTTTATCCGAAAAATTTGAAGTTTTTTTTTTAAAAATAAAAACGGAAAATTGATAAAATAAATGGTCTTTGATGTGTGCAATAAGTTTTATTGGCTACTATCTAAAAATTTACCTACATAAAAATAATTAACAATACATGTTTTTATGTTAGCTCACTGCAATAATACTACTTCTAATTTGCAATGACGCAAAAACAGAAGATGAATAATCCTTTTAGAAAACCCTCCAACAACACGCTTTGATCATGAGCTTTGAAGTTCCTATTGAGTATACTAAAATTATTGTATTATCATCGGTACTTAATATGGCTGCAAAATTTCAAATTAATAAAACATCTAAAAGCAGGGCAAAACGAAAACATAAAATTCCACTACATTCATACATACAATTTACATACATACATGCATAATAAAATTGAAAAATTGACAAAAAAATGCTTAGTGGCATTCCTTGGGGAAAGCAAGGGACGAAAATGTACTTAGTCATTCATGATTTAGTCTTGGTCTTGGTGTGTATATCTATATAAATAAAATGATAGAGGTTTGCAGTTGTGCGCGTATCATGGAAAATATAGGTAGGTATAAGTTTTATATCTTAGGCCTTTCGAATTTAAAATATTTTTATTCTATTTCTGAACAACAACATCAGTTCCAAAAAAAGTATTGTTATTTCAAATCTAATATTACAAGCATTTTCCATTTTTATTTTCTTCAGACATATTTTGTAATAAAACCGAATAATAAAATTATAATAAAAATTGGTATAGGTACTTACAGCAGTGTCAAAATTAACATTTATATCGATTTATTGGCTTATGGCAAGCTTACAAAATCAATGACGGTAGAGAGGCTCAGATTTTGATGATCTGGGGTTTGGGGTTAAATCAGATTAAAAATACACAAGAAGGGAATAGAACAGTGTGTTACGAGAACGCGTGGGTTGGCCAGGTAACCCAGAATTTAAAATAAATATGTTAAGAAACCCGATTTTGTCTTTTTATAAAAAAGAATGTTTTTTAAATATTTCGCAGAACACGTGAATTGCCTCCAGAATGTACTAGGTCATCATAAATTGACAAAAGTAATGTCGATTTATATTCCTATGTGAGCCGTGTCTGGCAGTATCTATTATGTTGTGCAAGGTGTTAATAATGATTTTTTTTCCATTCAATCCACAGTTATTTATTTTTATTTTATATAATTTTTTACAACCACACTGAAAACAAGTTAGATAATTTCTTTCGCTTTTTGATGTCCTAGTACCGTCGTCACTCAAACACGTGTTTTAATTAAAATTAAAATAAATAAAATTGATTTATTTCCAGACTTGTCCATAATATTGTTTAGTAACATAAAAAAGAGATCTTAAAAAACTATTTTAGTAACATTTCTTAGAAAATATATATATATATAATTTTTTTTTCTAATTTAAATATCTGCCTGCACTGCGCGACACCCCTGTAAAATGTGTGTGAGCGTACATCCAGTGCCGCAGTATCGGACAGTCAGGCTTGTCCGATACTGTGTTGGCGCTCCCCCGCACCGTGCGCAGGAGGGATGCGATTCGCTTGCGCACTACGGTGTGAAACCCATCAGTGTGCGCCCGTGCGAACATCCCTGATGCACTGCAATAACTTGGAAGCCCCAACAACATTCTCAGACCATTATTATATTGTACTCGGAGAGCGCTGATAGCCCCCCGCGTGTAGTTTACCCATAGATTGCACGTATAAAGTGTTTGGCAGTATGCCTTAAACAGTGTTATTTTCACATCTGGACTGCAATGTGCAAATCTGCGAGCCAACATGCTGCAGCGGACTGCCATCGCTCTCCTTTCCCTTGTCATCCTTCAAGCCCTCTGTAACCACGTGACCGAGATATTTGAAGGATGGCACCCTTACAAGTTCGCTACCGTTAAGCCTAACAGGCGGTACATGCATCACCTTACGGGTCCTGGCTTTAAAAACCATCAACTCGCTTTTACTAACATTATACAAGAGGCCGTGGGATTTTGCATACTCCTCGCATATTGAGATCAGCCTTCTTAGAGCAGCAACTGACGGACTCAGCAACACCATGTCGTCCGCGTAACTGATGCTGTTTACACAGTGACCATCAATGAAACAGCCGACACTGGCGCTGCCAAGCCCAACAATCAACTCATCTACATACAAGTTAAAAAGCGTCGGGGAGGTCAAACCACCCTGCCTCACCCCACACTCCAACCCGTACGCGTCAGAAAGCTGATCTAACCATTTGACTTGGTTAGTCTGGTGGCCATACCAATATTTAAGGATATTTATAATCCCACCAGGCATACCTGAATAATGTAGTTTTTTCCACAGGATGTCATACCTAACCAAGTCAAACGCTCTGGATAAGTCAAGAAAAGCTGCGTAAACTGGCGTTTTCCTATCCATATAATACCTGACAGTATGCTTGAGAGCCAGAATGGCGCACTCAGTTGACAGTTTTGGCCTGAAACCGAATTGAGCGTCGTGCAGAACCAGGTGACGCTTGAGCTGTCTCTCAACCAGACCGTCAAGTACTTTTGCTGTGATGGTAGCTAATGAAATCGGCCGATAGTTGGTCTTATCGGATATATCTCCAGTTTTATTCTTAAAAATAGGAACAACGACCGATCTCATCAACTCTGCAGGCAGGTATGAGTGTCTGATGCAGAAAGTAAATAGCAAACCTAGTAGCCTCGGGAGGTGCGGCCCAGCATACACGAAGTGCTCAATGCTGAGGCCGTCATGACCCGGTGACTTGCCTCTTTTCATACCTTTAATTAACTGTTCAACTTCTTTAGCTGTCACACGTTTTGGCACACCAGATACGACGACCTCAACATCAGCACCCCGTGCATTGTGCGCTAGTTGGTCCAAAACAGTTTTTCTCAACGGCTCTGTTAGTTCTGTGGAATCAACTGTAGATTAAATATTTTGTTATAATAATTTTACCTATATAACATATCAATATATATAGTAATTATTAATTAATGAGATGGAGTGACGACCTGATGAAACACGGAAGCAGTCGATGGATGCAGCTCAGGACCGTACTCTGTGGCAGGAAATCTATGGGTGAGGCCTATATTCCGCTGTGGACTCGCGATGGGTTGCAGTAGTAGCACAGGATAAATAATAGTACTACGTAGTAGTAGTAGTAATCATTACAAATACTCATTTCGGTGGATTGGTGGATTTATATATACGGCTAACCCTGATACAGGAGAAATACTACTAATTTTGAAGCTGTATAGAGATTTCTAAAAGTATATGTAGCTTACATAATAAAATTGAACATGTTTAAGACTGATATAAGGAAAGGATTGCTGGAAGCCAGCATTCTTGAACTGTTCTAAATAATAATAACTTTGCCATAATATGACGTAAGATATTCGACTAAGCTCTGGCGCCGATTAGTACATAGAGCTGTTGATATATTTATTGTATTTAATATATGCCGTGGGTTGACATAATATGATATATGATATGAGCAATAAATAACTAAATACACAGTTTATTAATAAATAAAACTTAGGTAGAAAGAGGACAATATTGTAGACATCTAACATGTAAAAGGTTAAAAAGTTATTTATAAATACCCAACTACGTACAAACGTTTACTGAAAAGAGAAACGTTTTATAACCTATGTCACTTCTACAACTAAGACGATTCTAACGACACTCCAAATATTTACATTTAGCAAGCCATTTACACTGCAGACATGCCAAAAAAATAAACATATATAAACAGGGCAGACGGGTAAAAAAGACGTCGTTTAAGGGGAACCAGCGTTAAATAATACCACAAAAAAATATTGTAGAGAATAGTTGAGATTTAAGATTTAATCTTATATTTCTGTCATATTAGATCGCGATTCTCGGGTTAAGCGCAAATTTTACGGTACAGGAGCAACCTGGATTCGATCCACAGCTTTCTCCTTACTCTGTGGCTTTACTTTACTTTTAGAAGAAATACACACACCAAGACCAAGACTAAATATTAAATGCCTCAGTTATGCATGTATGTATGTAGATTGTATGTATGAATGTAGTGGAATTTTATATTTTAGTTTATCCCCACTTTTAGACGTTTTATTAATTTAAAATTTTGCAGCCCTAATAAATAAGAACCGATGACAGTACGATAATTTTAGTATTCTCACTAGGAACTTCAAAGCCCACGATCAAAGCGTGTTGTTGGAGGGTTTTCTAAAAAGATTATTCATCGTCTGTTTTTGCGTCGAGGCAAATTAGAAGTTTTATTTGCAGTGAGCTAACATAAAAATATGTATTGTTAAAAATTAAAATAATAATTAAATCAGTTTCTTAAAAATGGTGTCGATGTCTTTCTTTCTCACACGAATTCACCTTGCCAGTCTCCCTCCATCAGAACATATACAGAATGCAGACCATTATTGAGCAATGTAACTTTCACTGATTTCTGATATCCTGGTATATAACATAGAAGAGCACGTGATAGACGAAAGTGTCTGTCTCTGAGCCGATGTTCGTCCCCTCCTATTTTTGTTATTATAACAAAAAGAGGAGGGGATCTTACAAAAGTAGACCGTGAAATGGTTTTAATATCAATAAATTTTAACTTGTTCTTTCATATTTCGGCAATTGCATGGCGTAGCATGGCTAGCTGACTCCTAGGGCCGCTAGAGCCAAATATTTCGCCCTACCCCTCTCCCTTTCCTTTTCAAAGTATCTTAAAAATTTTACCAGTCTTTCTATAAATCCAAATGTTATTTTAAAAAATGAATAAAACAATATAACCTACACTTTTCAGAATTTAAATGCTTAGTTGTTCGTGAGTTGCTGATCATAGGGTCCCGTGTTCGAATCCCGGGTCGGGCCAAACTAAGTTACTTACTGGGTTTGTCTGTCAAGAAATTTTCAGTCGCAGACCGAAGTCCAGAAAGTTGGCGGTGTTTCACCCCCGTGCCTCGGAAAGCACGTAAAGTCGTTAGTCCTGCCTCTGATCTCACTCCGTTCGTGTCAGTTTACCGTCCCACTGTTATGAACCGATGTAGTGAGTAAAGCATTATGTAAAGTACATAAAAGTGATTTTTTCATTTATAAATTATTTTAGGCAGTCAAACTCTAACCTTTGTTTGGTACACAACTTATTTATAATATTCCGAAGTGTGATTAAATTAAATTAGAATTCTCTATATCAAATTAGTTTTGCAGCAGTAAAATTGTCTTTTTTTTAAAAAGGACCCAAGACGAGCCATCCTAACACCACGAGCACTATGAGAGTGAGGAACAGACAGTGCACCTGTGCTTGTGCATCCACTCTTGCACTTTAATCTTGTCCTTATCCACTGGCCGCCGTGACCGAAAATGTAGTCTCGAGGAAATTATTTTTATGAAAATTATTCAGTATATCACCGTGTAGTCGCGGTGTAAGAAGTAAAACAGATTGTAGTTTACCAGAGAACGTCTTGCTAAGGTCCAGAAAACAGGCATAAATAGGCGTTCGTCTAACCAAATAGTACTTCACAATTTGCTTCAAACATAGTATGGCCGACTCTGTTGACAAACCTGGCCTGAAGCCAAACTGATTGTCGTGTAGGCATATATGTTTATCAAGCTGGGCGTTAAGCAAACTGTCAAGCACTTTCGCAACAACCGTGGCAAGTGAGATAGGCCTATAGTTGGAATTATCAGATATGTCCCCAGTTTTGTTCTTCACAATTGGCACCACCACAGTTCTCATCAAAGCCGCGGGCAAGTACGAATGCGATATACATAAGTTATAAAACATGGCAAGTACTCTAGGTAAGTGAGGACCCGCATGCTTTAGTTTTCAGTTCAATACTAAGTCCGTCATGGCCAGGAGATTTCCCACGCGACATAGAAGCTATAGCCTTATTGACATCCTTCTCTGTAAATCGGATTTACACACTAAACGCTAAAATGGACCTATCGCCCAGCACAACACACGACCGACACATTTTGGAAAACACTTTTTTTCCAAAGCAGCCCAACACTCCCATATGGCCGGCCGGAAGCGATGGCCGCCGCCGAATCCATTGCAGACGTACCCGTGCTGCCGAAACGATCATCAATCCCGCTAAGCAACTGAATATCGTGTCCAAATAACCAAGTTTCTTGAAGTGCTATCACACTCGCTGACTGACACAAAAACCTCACATCGTCAACTGAGCGTTTTATACTTTTACTTTTGAAGCTGACTAAATTACAGTTGAGACTTTTATCCATTGACAGTAGGGATAGGGCCGTTCACGGTATTCACCGCTACACCGTTCGTGCCACTGCTATTATTTCGCCTGAAGTTGACGAATCGCCTGAATATAACTACACCAAGTATATCATGTGATTAATTAATCTGTTATAACCTTCTATTTAGCTTCCGTCAGTATTTTTATCATTGAGTATATGGGTAATTTGTAAAAAAACTGAACAAAATGCACATTTCCATGTTTCACAAAGAAGATTCGATGTCGCTTTACAACCTTCTATATGCAGGTGCAAACTTTCAAACAGAAGGACGAGGTTTTAATTTTTTAAGTTAAGCGTCAGACTTCGCAGAACTAGTGAATTGCCTGCAAAATGTACTAGGTCATCAGATATCAACAAAAGTAAGGTCGATTTAAATTCCTATGTGAGCCGTTTTAAAATAATGTTCCACAAGGCAATACATAATTTTTTTTATACCAGCTTTGTTCAAATATCTTTTAGAACATGAATGAATGAATGAATGAGTAAAATATACTTTATTGTACACCAGATATGAGAGAAAAAAAACATAACTTATTTAAAGGTACAATTGGCTGCCTTATCGCTTAGAAGCGATCTCTAACAGGCAACTATTGAAGAGGATAAAGTGACCTGTGAGAAAGGGTAAGGGTGTACGTAGGTTGTTGGAAAATACACACGACATACATATAATTATATAATCGATAAATACATACATACTATAATAAATAAATACATTTTAAATACAAAAATACAGACACACATATACGAGAGCAGAAAGGATTAAACAAGTAAGTGAAGTCAAAGCCTTAACGTAAGGAAAAATGAGTAGGTAGTAATTTTTTAGAGGAATGACTATTTAAGGAGGAAAGAAGTACGCTTTGACAAGTTTTTAAACTTTTAAATAGACTGCGCACTTTTAATGTGCAGCGGTAGGGAGTTCCAGAACCTAACATCTTCAATAGAAAATGATTTAGAATAGAAGGAAGCGTTATAAGATGGAATTTTTAGGGTGAGGTTTTTATCAGAGCGAAGTAAGCGACAGTGAGTGTCACCAAGAAACTCAAACCGCTCTTTAAGGTAAGTAGGGGAAGTGGAATTGTATAGTAAAGTAAAATAAAGTTACAGCCTATATACGTCCCACTGCTGGGCATAGGCCTCCTCTCATTTCTGAGAGGGTTTTTAGGGCAAGGAAATAACCGCCGCGATGCCCCAATGCGTGTTGGCGAACTTCACATGTCTTCGAAATTTTTTTTTTTGATTTCTCAGACATGCAGGTTTCCTCACGATGTTTTCCTTCACCGCCGAGCACGTGGTAAATCAGCACTTAAAATTGCAATTAACAATTTCATTGGTGCCGGCGGGGATCGAACCCGGGTTGCTCGCGTACTGTGAAACTTACAGCGAGCGCTAACCATCTGAGCTACGTGGTAGCTCAGATTTTTCGCGATATTCGGAGACATGGTCATATTTTCGAAGTCCAAATATGAACCGTATGCAAAGGTTCTGAATGCCCTCAAGTTTATTAAGCAACTCCTCGTTTAAATTGAGATAACACGTGTCAGCATAATCGAGAATCGGTAAAAGAAGTGATTGTGCAAGCGCAATTTTGGTAGGTATGGGTAGGAAATTGCTTAATCTACGGAGAGATCCGACCGACGCAAGCACCCTCCTACTCACCTGGCTTACCTGCGGAGCCCAAGATAAAAAATTGTCAAAAGTAACACCTATATTTTTAACGGTGTCACTATATGACACAGGTGTCCCATCAAAAACAATACCAGGTAGGGAAGAAAAATCTATAAAGGTAACCAATTGCTTTTGTTATTGATGGATTTACTTTAAGACCGTATGACTTACTCCAATCCACAATTAGGTCAAGATCTTTGTTTAATAAGCCTATAGTATTGGGTAAATCCATCAATTTGGCATGCACATATACTTGGAGATCATCTGCATACAAGTGGTAGCGAGAAGATAATTGGAGCGTGATCGAACTTATGAAGATTGAAAAGAGGAGAGGAGACAACACGCCACCTTGCGGTACACCGGCATTAATCGTACACCAGTTGGAGAACGATTCGTCTAAACGTGTCCGTAGCTGGCGACCAAACAAGTAACTATGAAACCAGTCAATCACTTCAGGAGATATGTTAAGAGAAGCTAAGATAGCTAACAATAGATCGAAATCCACATTGTTAAATGCATTGCTAAAGTCAAGTAAGGTCAACACTGTTACTTGCTGTTTATCCATACTAAGACAAATATCCTCTGTAATCTTGACTAAGGCAGTAGTCGTACTATGACCAGCACGGAAACCGAATTGGAAAGAATTGAAAAGACTCCACCTAGATAGGTAGAAGCTCAATTGTCGATGAACTATACGCTCAAAAACTTTAGAAAGGAATGGAATTATGGATATGGGGCGGTATTCAGACAAACTGGAGGGATTTTCTTTTTTGGGTATAGGAGTAATCTGGGCTTCTTTCCAGGAAGAGTGAAAATTTCCGGACGAAATGGAATATTTAAAGATGGATTTTATAATAGGAGTCAAGATATCGATAATAGGAATAATCATTTTACGACTAATGCGGTCTGTACCAATGGCGTCAGAATTGACCTCAACAATGCTTTTCTTAACATCACTATCAGTGATTAGACTAAAAATAAAAGCAGGATTGTCAGGTTTGGGTAAAGCTGAAATTTGAGTTTTAATTTGTATTTTTGTGACATCATCTATGGCACAAGAAGAAGAGAAATGCTGATTTAGTTGGTTTAAGTCAATATTTTTGGGGCTACTATTTTGACTGTGGCAACCCTAGTGATAAGTTGTAAAAGTAATTGGTCCCGATAAATTTTAATAATTTAAATATTGTAAATTCATAATATCCACCTCAATTTTATGTTATAGTTAATAATTACTGCCGCTTTGTATTTAAAATTTAAGAAAGTCGGTACATAAATATTATAACAACATTTTGGTGTTGGAACAAAAAGTGACAGGTAACGAACATTATTTTAAAATCATTGTAATTCTTATTTCATATCATTCCTTTTATAAATTATAGATCTATTCTATTAATATTACTCGGATTTTTACATTCTTTGCGGGTTTCTTTTCGAATTATTTTAACGATAATTTGATTTGAGATCTGTAAATAGAAAAAAAAAACAAACACAACTCGACATTGGCTTACTCTGCTCCTTCTGTTTTCGATCCTTGTTTTCTTTTATTATTTACAATAAATAGTAAAATGAATACTCGCAACGCCAAGACGCGCCAGATGGAGAACCAACTCCAGCTTGCGCTCCAAGAACTTAAGGCGTCAGGAGCAGTGTGAACTGTTGCAAGGAAAGGATGATAATGAAAAGAAATAGTTAACATAATTGCCAAAAACACACAATTGAAATGTGATATGGTTAAGTTACATACAGAATACACAAGTGTTATAAAAGAAAGATCAGCTAGGGAACGGTTAATGAGTTTGACCAATGCAGCAAGGAATATGAGGAAGCTCTCAGGTTTATTGCTGCATTGAAGTTATTGAATGAGGCTAATGAGCAAATAACACAATTTAAAACATATATAGATAACCTTAACGCTCCCAGACTCAAAGCCTGTTCTCTGAGCTTGTGCAATGTAATACTTCAAGAATTTTGCAACCTGCAACTATAGATTTGACTGGTGACGACTCTTCCTTCAGGAAACACAGTAAGGATTAATTGCAGCAAAACCAAATTGAAGAAGTATATAAAAGTTAATAAATACATAAGGAAAGTACAAAATTAATAAAAAATAAGATTAATACCAAAAATTATGTTAATTTATGTAAAGAAAAGCAAGCATTGATATATGAACTTAAGTTGTATTCAATTGAGGTGGATAACATAAAAAAATGTTATGAGACTGACGTAGAGTGCCTTAAATCAGAAATGTTATCACTTACTAACTCCCTTCAAACTGTGTCCAATAAATATAAATCAGCCCAAAACGAAATAAAAGAACACATACTGGCTATGGATAATCTGGTAAAGACATGTAAATATAATGAGGAGCGTTTTGACTCCTTAGTTAAACATCAATGTGAGTGTCAGCATTCAATACCAGCTTCTTCAGAGTCGGTGTGTGCTGAAAATATTATACCACCACCAAAACTCTATGACAGTGCCATAGCAGAGGAGCTTAAAATAAAAAATGACTCAAATATTAAAAAAATATATATAGTTGTGTATAGCGATGACATGGGAAAAATCTAGGCATAACTTTAAATAACTCTTTAAAGGGACAAAAATTACAAATTGCTGCATGCCTGGCATCTTTTAGTGACATTCTAAATAAAATTATAGTTACTAAATTTTGCCCAAATAGTACAATAATAATTTTTGTTGGTAGAAAAGGCAGTGTAAACAACAAACAGTTATTAAGATATATTGAACAACTTAATTTAAATGTACACAAAATTGTCTTGTTCACACTGCCTTACATAGAGGATTGCCTCAGGAAAATAATCTAAGACATAATTTAAATATACAAATGAATAATTTAATATGTAACAATAATTTAAATTTGACATGTAATTGTGATAATAATGACAAATTTCATTTAATTGACATAAATAATTTAATAAAAAGTTTTGGACAAAAGATAGGTATTACCTATCCAAATATAATTTAAGACTGGTAGCAATTTGCTATCTTATTATTTACTTTTAACTCAGCCAAGTTTTTGGCTACCAAGACTACTTTTATTGAGCATGATAATCATTTGACATTTAATTTGGAATCAGTTCCAACTAATTTAAATTAGTAAATGCGACAATAGAGGCAATCTCTAGCAATAATAAGAGTTTAATTAATTTTGAATGCAGCCCACAAATAAGTAATAAAATTGTTTACACCTGGTGCATCAAAATATACAAGGCATGATGGGCAAAAGAATTGGAAGTTGCATTGTTTTTAATAGTAACAATATACATATCCTTTGTATTACTGAACATTGGCTAAAAGATTATAATTTCATGTTTAATTTCAGAAATCACCAGGTGGTCAGTTCCTTCAATAGAGAAAAAAGTTTACGTGGTGGCTCCTTAATATTAGCATTATTATATAAAGAACGTAAGGATATTGTGAGCCTCTCTGTTGAGCGAACTGTAGAAATGGCTTGTGTCGAGCTCGAGCACCTCATTGTTGTAAGTGTTTACAGACCCCCATGTGCTACTTATGACTATTTTGAAAGAATTGTGGAAGAAGTTTTGCTCAAACTTAGTAAACAGAACAAGTCTGTTGTAATATGTGGAGACTTTAACATCAATCTCCTTGAAACTTCTTCCATTAGTATTAAGTTTAGCTCATTGTTTAAATCGTATAATCTTGTTAATTTATACTTAGAACCAACACGTATTGCTGGGCCTAGTGCAACATGTATAGATAATATTTTTACAGATATTAAGCCCTTGCATAAATCAATTATTCAAAATTTAAGTTCAGATCACTGTGGACAGTTGGTATCATTGCCTTACATACACAAAAAACAGAAAAATAAGGAAGTTGTGTTTGTTCCAATAAATGACCATCGCTTGGAGAGGTTTAGAAGTAATATAATAAAAAGACTTCCATCACTTTCATTTAAAAATAGTGCTAATTATTTGTATAGTATGTTATTTAAAATTATAACTTGTGAATTTAGTAGAATATTTACTTCTAAAACTTTCTCTTTTAACAGTCGCAAATCATTTGATGAATGGGCGACAGTAGGAATTATAAAAGTAGGCGAAAGTTATATGAGCTTTATAATGAAAGATCATATAATACTAGTGTTATATTTAGAGATTATGTAAAACATATTCTAAAATATTTAAAAAGTGTGCTACACAGCTAAGGCTTTACATTTAAGTAACAAAATTAAAACTGCATCCAACAAAATTAAAATGACCTGGAGAATAATAAATAGTGAAACAGGCAAGGTCAAACCGCGCAACTCGGATTTTCAATTGAATATTAACAACAGTTTAACTCGATCTGATCAAGAAGTTGCTATGGCTTTTGAGAAACATTTTACTGATGTTCCTTTTGACAACAAAATCATTAAATTCTTCTCCTACTGTCGCCGAATCATTGCTTAAACAAAATGTAAAGGCTTGTTCAAATACTTTTAAATTCCATAGAGTATTGCAAAAGATATCGTTAAATATTTTAAAACAATCGATGTTAAGAAAACGGCAGACTTATGGGGATTTCCGTTAAAGTTATTTTATCTATAATAGATATAATAGCACCTTATCTAGCCACTATATTTAATACAAGCGTCGAATCTGGTGTGTTTCCTGATTTAATGAAACATAGTAAAGTCATACCTTTATTTAAATCTGGTAGTACATTAGACCCCGCCAACTTTAGACCGATTTCTGTACTACCAACATTTAGTAAAATTTTTGAAAAATAATTTTAGATCAGATCTTAAGTTTCTTTAATATTAATAAATTGCTACATAAAATCAATTCGGTTTTACAAGGGTCGCTCGACAACTGAAGCTGGAGTTGAGCTTATTAAACATATTTCTTGTGCATGGGAGAGTTTGGAGGATGCTTTGGGTATATTTTGTGACCTTTCCAAGGCCTTCGACTGTGTTCACCATGAGACATTAATGAGGAAGCTACAGTACTATGGTGTCAAGAACACAGCGCTTAAACTTATTATTTCATATTTAAGTAATAGAATGCAGAAAGTTATTATCAATGATAAAAGTTCTTCCGGGTCACTTGTACTAATAGGTGTCCCGCAGGGCTCGATTCTCGGCCCACTCCTATTTCTAGTATATATTACTGACTTACCTTCCCTTGTAAGGGATAATCATGATATAGCATTATTTGCTGATGATACTTCCTTGATTTTTAAACTTAAACGTCAATCATTTAAATGAGACGAAGTGAATAATGCTATATCAAAATTAGTACATTGGTTTAACGTTAATAATCTACATTTAAACGGAAATAAAACTAAATGTATTAAATTTACAACAACGAATGTTAAAAATCTGGGTACCAATGTGTTTTAAATGGGAAGAACTGAGCCCTGTTGAATCCACTGTTTTCTTGGCATCACTCTCGACGCAAAGCTTCAGTGGGGCCCCATATATCCAAACTAGCAAGCAGACTAAGTTCTGCAGCCTATGCTGTAAAAAGATTAGAGGTCTTACTAGTGTCGAGACAGCTAGACTAGTTTATTTCAGTTATTTCCATAGCATAATGTCTTATGGGATTTTGCTATGGGGAAATGCAACTGATTCAGAAACTATTTTTGTTTTGCAGAAGAGGCCATTAGAGCTATTTACAACCTAAAACCGAGAGAGTCTCTTAGAGATAAATTTAAAGAAATAAATATATTAACTTTGGCCTCTCAGTATATTTACGAAAATTTAATGTATGTTCACAAAACAAAGGTAGTTTTAGTAAAAAAGTGATATACATTATGTAAACACTAGGAACAAACACAAGCTAGTGATACCAGTTTCTCGACTCCACAGAGTCAGTAATTCATTCTTGGGGCAATGTATACGCTATTACAACAAGGTCCCGGAAAGTATAGGCTCTCTATTACCAAGTTTAAATGTTTTGTTAAGCTGAAACTGTATAAAAAGGGTTATTATAGTATAAATGAATATATGATTGATAATAACCCCTGGGAATGAGGTGGTCGCTACCAAGCAGTTTCTAAAATAAATTTTGTACTTAAATAGTTTGTACAACCATTAATGTAAAACTTACTTTAAAAAAAAAGTCCCGCTGGGTTTCTTGCTGGTTCTTCCCAGGACAGAGGTTTTTTTTTCGAACCAGTGGTAAAGTAAAAAATGACTTTCAATAAGAATTACACATGTAATCTATATTGAATAAAAATTATTCTATTCTATTCTATTCTATTCTATTCTGACTCGCTTTCTCAACTCCAAGAGACTTATGAAATTTCCATACTCTGCTGGAATCATCTTCATCGAGTATAGATTTACGAATATAGCGTCGTTGTTTATCTCTACACAACCTGTGGCAGTGATTCCAAATATATTATATTTATCTCTATTGGTTTGGCAAGGTTTTACTTTCGCTGCAAAGTTTTGATCTCCTGAGTAAGCCAGGGAGCAGGCAAATGCCTAATACGGACCGGCCGAATTGGAGCATGAACGTCGTAGATTTGTGTTAAACGAGAATTAAAGCTATCGACTCTTTTGTCAATATTAGTTCCAGTAAGAACAACATTCCAGTCGGTCATCGCAGCATCATCTCTCAGACGATCTAAATCCATACCATCAAAATTACCCAGCAGAAGGATTCTCGATTTAGGTTTAGTTGGTCGTAATTTGTATGATAAGTAAATCAAGTCGTGATATGAAAATGCATCAGCAGGACACTGACCATGTTTAACAACACGATGAATGGAAGAAACAAGAATAAGGTCCAGAAGAGATGGGGAATAGTTTGGAAAAAAGTGAGTAGCAGAAAGAGGGAAAATATGTAAATTAGCTGCTTGAGATATAGATTTCAATCGAAAGGAGCGCGAGTCGCTTTTTAGAAGGCGCGTGTTAAAATCACCCATGATGATAGAGTGCTGATACAGTGGAATATATTTGTCTAAGAGGATTTCAAACGTAGAAAAGTAGTCAACTGTAAGGCTAGGATTGTAAAACACGCCAAGTAGTATCTTGGAACCAGAAAAAAACTTAGATAATTAAATGTTCATCTCCTGACGTGTCGTAAATTTTAAAGAGGGAGACAAATACGGAGATGGACAGCAGCGTCTTCCTAATAGAAACTAGAAAATAAACACTGCGGTTGCTAACCCACTTGCAAAGCGTAGCAACTGTCAAAAATATTCCAGTTATGAGGCAATCTATGAGGAGACCTATATTCAGCAGTCTGAAGAATAAATAGGATAGGAATAAATAAAGACTTCAAGCGTTAGTTAGTATAGGCACAATTTAATAAGAAAAAAATATTTCTTGGATAAGATGCTTAAATCAAAATACCGTTAACGCTACCGTTACAGCCTATTAAAGTCCCCGGCTGAACATAAGCCTCCCCCATAGATTGCCTCATAGGGGGGATATTTGCCACAGTTGCTACACTTGGCAAGCGTAATTAGAAAGACGCTGCTGCCTTTCTTCTGATTTGTTTCCCTCTGTCGCCTCTTACGTCACTCACGGTATGATATGAGGTAGTGGATATTCTGTCACCGCTACTACACGGTATATGCTGCAAAAAAATGAAAATAATGTATTATGGCAATGTATTTAAGAAAAAAATATACAAAAGAAATTATAAAAGAAAATAATATTTTTATACCATCTTTGTTGTAAACAAAATTGTACCAATAATATATATTTTTATTCTCTTTGTTTTTTTTTTATGTTTATTTATCATAGAACTTGTGGGTAATGAATTTAAAATAATTACAACATGTGCCATGTAATGGCAGCATAAGAGAATAAATCAGCCCACTTCGTCGTCGGTGTCGTAAGAATCAACTGTGCGCATCGTTCTTCTTCCTTAAGATCTTCTTTAAGAGCTTCCTTAAGATGGCAGGATGATTGGATTTCGTTTACATCAAACGGATACACAGACCGACGATGGGCAATAACTGAATCAAAGGTGCGAAACGTCTGGCACCGCGATCATCAATCCGTTGCTTCGCGTGACGATTAAGGCAAATCCTCACCACAATGAGAGCCCAAGTCCAGCAGTGAACTTTTAAGGTGTGATAAAGAAGAATAAAGTTATATAGCATATGTCTGATCTTATAGATAACTAGTGATCTACCTCGGCTTCGCCTAAATAGGATCTAATTAATGTGGCGATATTCAGATTTAAGATAGTCAGAGACTAGTTATTTTACCAACTTTTTTTTCAAAAGAAATCTGAATTTTTTTTCAAATAAAATATTATTTCTTTAAATATTATATCGTCCACGCCATTACATTAGATTTGATAGACTACAAATCCTCGCAAAAGAACACCGATTCCTAACTAGGATGATTTGCGAGGCTATTGAAATAAAAAAACATCCTAATTTCATTAGAGAAGATGGATGGGTGCTGCCATCTGCTTGGGATTCTATAATTAATAAAATTAAATCCAAACTTAAGTATACCACTGCTAGACTTCAAGATACTATAAGCTCATTCTGCGTAGATCGAACCAAAAATTAATATTAAAAAACTGAAGGTAGCCGGGCTAACTATGACATTGGGACGTCATACACCTCAGTCCCCCCCCTGAGCATGGGTGCTGTAAAGCATTCGAAACGTCGGGAATTTAAAAAGTAAAATTAAACGCGATATAATCCGTAAAAATTTGTTTCATTTAATGTGTAGTAGTCTTCGCGTAAATATAAGAAAACGGTATATGCAAATTTCAAGTCAACCGGTCGTATTATAAGTATATACATTTAGTTTAAGTAGTAAAGCTGTTATTTTGAAATTACAAACAGATGCATCAATTTTATTTATTTGTATAGATTATAATATTATTATGATAATCCACAGAATAAAATTATTTATACTCTATTAAATCTACAGATAATACAGTAATTATAATGATATACTATTGAATAAAACTATTTTAATAAAACCCATGGTCACGGGGGGGACTGAGGTGTTTCAAAAACACCTCAGTCCTCCCCGTGACCATGAGTGCTGTAAAATCCGTAAAAATTGTTTTATTCAAAATGATGTACTAATTAATTGTAATGATTATATAATAAAGTTATATATCATCATTACGAGTAAGTACATTGATTCCAGTCCATAACAGTAACAAACAGATTGATGAAAAAATTATGGAAAAATCACGCCTACCCCCGTCCGTCCACCAACCAAAATCAACTTGCGCACAAAACACGTGTTTGAGTGACCGAGGTACTAGGACATCAAAAAGCGAAGGAAATTATCTAACTTGTTTCCAGTGTGTTTGTAAAAAATATTATATAAAATAAAAATAAATAATTACAAGCCAAGGGAAAAAGTTTAAATAAGAAATAAATGTTTACATCAGAAGAACAGCTAAAATTACATAAATTAATTCATTGTATTGATATTTTTAGGGCTATTTAAATTTTTAAATTTTAAAGAGCCTAAATATAGGATTTTATGTATGGAGATGTAGATAGATTAAATAATTACATAAATTTACTTTTGATTTTCAAAATGTTTAACAAAGTTTCATCTCAACTGATCAAAAGTAATTTGTTCAAAATCAGGTCAGATTTTTTTTTGATTTGAAGTTGAATAATAAACTTAAAAAAAAGTAAATCTAACTTCTACACGATTTAACTGCTAGCTTGATTCGGGGGTTTTGATACACTTAAACTTTTTTCTTTGATTTTTGAATACGGTTTTTACTTTCTTTTAAATGATTAATAGATTAATTTAGTCCACTTAAAACGATCAAATACGTTTTAAGTGGACTAAGCATTATCAAAAGCTCAACCGTAATAACTAGGATATCGTTTATATATTTACCTTAAATACTTCATCTCCTATTTTCCATAATTAGGGAATTTGGATGATTTTTTCTTTAAAATTTTGACAGGACATCCATTGAATATAGCCTTTTAAATTGAGAATAGAATCATAGACAAAAATACAGTTGAATTGAGAACCGTCTTTTTTTGAAGTCGGTTAAAACTGCTTCTTCATAAAAATAATGCCTGATAAAATCTTAAATTAAAATGAATACTTTTGATCAAATATTCATACGAGTAGTTTGAAATTTGAAACAAAATAATTTTCACACGTACGAGTACACACCCACGCACGCGTACTCACTGCCAAGGGTTGAGATTTTTTTATAGGATAGTGCTGACAAACGAGCACACAGTCAACCACATGGTAAGTGGTTGCTGTGGCCCATAGACATTTACATCTACACTCGTTTGCGAATCAAAATGCAGATGCGTTGTCAGCCTTGAGGACTAAGATGGAATGCCTCTTTTCCAGTAAAAAGGGTATCTGGTTCTCTACACTCACCATACGAAACACAGCAGCATTAAGCTGCTATTTTACGCTGGTATTCTGTGAGAGCGTGGTCCTTCCACGGTCGAGCCGACCGTACAACTATACTATTAATATAGCTGCAGCTTGGCTCCACCACATACAAACATGACGAAACTATACGATACGTACTATACGTATAGTTATACGTACGACATGGCAAAACTATAAGGGTTCCTTGTTGTGTAACTACGGAACGCTAAAAATTAGTATACTTACAGAAGTGTCAAAGTTAACAGACAAAGTTTGATATCGATTCATTGGGCTAAGGCAAGCTCACAAAATCAATGACGGTAGAGAGGCTCAGACTTTGATGATCTGGGGTATGAGGTTAAATCAGATAAAAACACACACAAGAAGGGAATAGAACAGTGTGTTATGAGAACGTGTTGGTTGGCAAGGTAACCTAGAATTTAAAATAAATACGTTAAGAGACCCGATTGTCGTTTTATACAAGTGGTAAAATTAAAAATTATGTACAACCGACTTCAATATAAATTATTAGGGATCAAACAAGAAGCACCAGCTTTCAAATAAAAAAAGATCATCGAAACCGGTTCAGCTAGATAAAAGTTATGAACCACACATAAAAAAAGAGCATACAGTCCAATTAAGTACCTCCTCCTTTTTGAAGTCGGTTAGAAAAGAAGACTGAATTTTAAATATTTCGCAGAACACGTGAATTGCCTCATGAATGTACTAGGACATCAGAAACTGACAAAAGTAAGGTCGATTTACATTCCTATATGAGCTGAGTCTAGCAGTATCTAATACAAGGATAATATTGCTTTTTTCATTCAATCCACAGCCTATCACAAGTCCATCCCCAAACATAGTCCTCCTCTATATATTAGCTCATAGGAGGGATTATCATAGTTGCCACGTTTGGAAAGCGGTTTGGGAATGGTCAACTAATAATATACTTAGAATATGAAAATTAGTTAGTTAAAGATAAAGTTATAGTCTATATACGTCCCAAAGCTGGGCACAGGCCTTCTCTCATTTCTGAAAGGGTTTTAGGACAAGGAAATTTCCGCTGCGGTGCCCCAATGCGTGTTAGCGAACTTCACATGACTTCGAATTTTTTTTTTATTTCACAGATATGCAGATTTCCTTACGATTTTTTCTTTCATTTAGAACACGTGGTAAATCAGCACTTAAAATTGCAATTAACAATTTCATTGGTGCCGACGGGCATCGAACCCGGGTTGTTCGCGTACTGTGTTTACAGCGGACGCTTAGCCCCTGAGCTACAACGGTTCATTATTACTTTTCTGTCAAGGAATTCTCGGAACAGAAACATAATATTTTTTTATTCACTATAGATTATGAATAATACTTATTGAAAGTCACTCTCTTAATTTACCACTGGATCGGAAAAAAACCTCTGTCCTGGGAAGAACCAGCACGAAATCCAACGGGATTTTTTTTAAAATAACAGCTCACAATCATGTATCTATGTTACAATTACAACACAAATTAGAAATAGCTTGGTAGCAATCACCTCTTTCCCAGGGTTTTATTATCCATAAATTCCTTAATATTATAATAACCCTTTTTATACAAACTTAGTTCAATCAAGTTTTAGAACTTTGTGCAGGTCAAATTTTGTATATTTTCTGGGATTTTGTTGTAAAAGCGTATACATCGCACCAAGAATGAATTACTGACTCGGTGGAGTCGAGTAACTGGTACTACTAGCTTGTGTTTGTTCCCAGTATTTACAGAATTAATATCAATTATTTTTGTAAAACTACTTTTATTTTTGTGTACGTACGTCACATTTTCATAAATGTATTGAGAGGTCAAAGTTAATATATTAATTTCCTTAAATTTTTGTCTGAGCGATTCTTTAGGTTTTAAATTATAGATTGCTCTTATGGCCCTCTTGAGTAAGCTCTCAATAAGCCCAATTCTCAGTAGGAAGGCAGAGTTAGAAATTTGGGGATGTTTCATTCACCTCCGTTTTTTTATAACGGATATTTTTTAAGGGAGACAAACGAGCTCACAGTCCACCTGTTGGTAAGTGGATGCTGTGGACCATAGACATCTATATCTATTTTCGATTAAGGCTCAAAATATAGATGTGTTGTCACTGCTGAGGACTAACATGGAATGCCTGCTCGTAGCAAAAGGTTTCCGGTTCTTTACACTCACTATATGAAACATAGCAGCATTAAGCGGCTATTTCACGTTGGTATTGCCAAACCATTTGCTGAACTTGGCAACTATAAATATCCCTCCTATGAGCAAATCTAAACGGGAGGACTATGTTCGGTAGTGGACTAGTGATAGGCTGTGTATTGAATGGAAAAAAAAATCATTATTAACACCTTGCATAACATAATAGATACTGCCAGACACGGCTCACATAGGAATATAAATCGACCTTAC
Source organism: Parnassius orleans (assembly GCA_029286625.1). NCBI lineage: Eukaryota > Metazoa > Arthropoda > Insecta > Lepidoptera > Papilionidae > Parnassius > Parnassius orleans. Next base: position 30,243 of record JAGSMP010002846.1, read on the forward strand.
TTTGTCAGTTTCTGATGTCCTAGTATATTCTGGAGGCAATTCACTTGTTCTGCGAAATATTTAAAAAATTCATTCTTCTTTTACAGACAGACACGGGTCTCTTAACATATTTATTTTAAATTCTGGGTTACCTGGACAACCCACGCGTTCTCATAACACACTGTTCTATTCCCTTCTTGTGGTTTTTTAATCTGATTTAACCCCAAACAGTTGTCGTCGTAACTGAAAAACTGCCATAAGCCAAATCGATATAAAAATAATTAATAGAGGCCTTTGGCCTTTTGAATAGAACAGGCCTTTGCGGAAATCCATTATACTAAAGTTATAAATATTTACTTTGCCAATATCCGCTTAATAAAATAAAATGTGGGGGGCCGGGAGGTGCTCTTCAAACTAGGTAAGACACATCATTTTATTTTATTAAGCGGATATTGGCAAAGTAAATACAACTTTACGATATAGAAATGTTAATTTTGACGCTGCTGTAAGTTATGTACCTATACCAATTTTTATTATAATTTCATTATTCGGTTTTATTCAACAACATATGTCTGAAGAAAATAAAATGGAAAATGCTTGTAATATTAGATTTGAAATAACAATACTTTTTTTTGGAACTGATGTTGTTGTTCAGAAAAAGAATAAAAATATTTCAAATTCGAAAGGCAGGTGTGATGTTTAGAACCATTTTCCGCCATGAATATGATATCCAGATAACCGACGTTGCTCTCCGAGAATACGACATCACAAGGTTAGACTGGCCTGCCGACTCGCCGGACTTAAACCCAATAGAGCACGCGGCCGCTTGACATGATGTATCGCGACTTTATATAACTTTTAGCCAGAAATGGGGGACTTGATATACCGTATTATGATTAAAGGTCGCTGCATACGAGACAGAATCAGCACACGCCCGGGACGGAGACAGAACGTGGTTGTATGTTAACATGGACGGGAGTTTAATGCATACGCACCGTGACAGTGACTCGAAACTAACGTGCTAGTGTCGTAAAAGATGGATTTTTACATTTGAAGAATTCAACGGAGCGACTGTGCATACTTAGTGGAACCACGGACAGGAAGTGGCGCGCGCGGGGCGGGACGGGAAAACATCGTCACCGACGATATTTTTCTAAGATATAAAACTTATACAACCTACTTGAAATCTATCCAGTAGTTTTCCGTGATACGCGCACAACTGCAAACCTCTATCATTTTATTTATATAGATATACACACCAAGACCAAGACTAAATCATGAATGACTAAGTACATTTTCGTCCCTTGATTTTCATGACGATATTGGACACTAATTTTTATTTATCATCATTAAAACCCTTCACAAGTCTACTGCTGAACATAGACCATCTCCAAGGAATGCCACTAAGCATTTTTTGGCAATTTTTCAATTTTATTATGCATGTATGTATGTAAATTGTATGTATGAATGTAGTGGAATTTTATGTTTTAGTCTTGCCCTGTTTTTAGGTGTTTTATTAATTAAAAATTTTGCAGCCTTAATAAGAACCGACGACAATACAATAATTTTAGTATTCTCACTAGGAACTTCAAAGCTCGTGATCAAAGCGTGTTTTTGGAGGGTTTTCTAAAAAGATTATCTTCTGTTTTTGCGTCGAGGCAAATTAGAAGTATTATTTGCAGTGAGCTAACGTAAAAACATGTATTGTTAATTATTTTTATGTAGGTAAATTTTTAGATAGTAGCCAATAAAACTTAGCACACATCAAAGACCATTCATTTATTTTATCAATTTTCCGTTTTTATTTTTTTTAAACTTGAAATTTTTCGGGTAAAATATAGCTTAGATCCCTCCAGGCATTGCTTTTTAATAGTTCGTAAAGATTCATCACAATCGCTTTAGCCATTCCGAAGATTAGCCTGGACAGACAGCCAGAAAGACAAAAAAATTAAAAATGTTTATTTATGTCCTAATAGCAAGCAAATAACCCCCTGAGTTTAATAGAAGCCAGTTATTTCAATATTACAGAGAGACAATTCAATTTCATTTATTAGTAAAGAAGTAAAGAAAAATAAAGAAAATAATTAAATAAGATAATTAAACATGCTGTCGATGTCTCTCTCACACGTATGCACGCACCATTCCAGTCCAATCCAGTACAGAACACAGACAATAATTTCACAATGTAGTTTCACAGATTTCTGATGTCCTAGTATATTACAAAGAAGAGCACGTGATACGAAGGCTGCATTTTAGTTCCGCTCTCAAGCCCCTTCCTTCTATTTTGTCCCCGTGTAGGCCGCGAAATGGTTTACCAATTTTAATTATGGCAATTTAATTAATTTAAATACATTTCCAAAATAGAAACAAGTTATAATGAAAATCATAATCAACACTTTTTCAGAATTAAATACTACAGTGGTTATTTAAAGTAGTGTAAATCAAGGCTGGTTTTTGATGACCTCGTTGGTCTAGTGGTCGTAAACGCAGCTGCTGATGTTGAGGTTCCGGGTTTGAATCCCGGGTCGAGCCAAAATCAGTTATTGAGTTTTTCTGTCAAGAATTCTCAGGAATTAGAAAGTTGGCGTGTTTCATGCCCCTGCCTGTCGGTGCTTCTGCATCTGATCACTCGGATTACCGTACCATCGGACTATGAGAGTGAGGGAATAGAGAGTGCACCTGTGCTTGCGCATCCACTCGGGCAGCATAATCCTGTCCTATGCAGATGGTAACAGTGGTAGAGCCACGTTGCAGCTTCTGCTGTAGCATGGATCGGCCGGCTCAAACCGGGGCAGTACCACGACCTCACAGAATACAAACGTAAAGTAGAAGCTTTGCTTCTGCGTTTCGCTTGGTTAGTGCAGGTGGCCGGAGCCCCCATTACATGGTAGCGGAATTTAAAAAGAAAGGACTACCCCAGGACGGTACCCCAGGGCGTCTACGGGTGCCTGTATAGGTCCCATAGCGGTAATGCCGACACAGACCGACTCATCGACCACGTCAAAATGGCTACAGGTTTCTTGCTACAACAGATCCCATCCGTAGAGATCGTGATACTTGGGGATTTTAACGCCCACCACGCCGAATGGCTCGGTTCACGTTTAACCGATCGTGCGGGGAGATCTGTTTATGACTTTGCCTTGGCATATGGTCTGACATAACTGGTTACTTCGCCTACGCGGATTCCAGATGTGGAGGATCATACACCTTCCCTGTTGGACCTTCTGCTGACCTCGCATCCGGACGGATATCAGTTTTCCGTCGATGCCCCTCTCGGCTCTGCGGACCATTGTTTGATCCGGAGTGTAGTGCCACTCACGCTCCCCTCGCGGTTGCGTTTTGCAGTTTACCACCGTGTTTGGCATTATAGGTCGGCGAATTGGGACGGAATGCGGTCTTTCTTTGCATCCTATCCAAAAAAATGGAAAAGAGGCATTCCATCTTAGTCCTCACGGGTGACAACGCATCTGCATTTTGATTCTTTATTGAAGATAGATGTAGATGTCTATGGGTCACAGCAATCACTTACCATCAGGTGGACTGTGTGCTCGTTTGTCACCCTATCCTATAAAAAAAATCCATGGGGGCGGGTTTGCTTCGCGCCAGATGATCCCAGCGCTGTTGCTGACTCTGTCACTGATGTGGTGCACTGGTGGGAATGGAACTATTTATTCCATCATCTGTGGTACCCAACGGAGGCAGATCTCAGCCTTGGTTTGGCTGTCCTGACTGCATTACGCAGTAAGCAGGAGTGTTATCAGGCCTGGGCTGAGGCTTCGGCGGCTCGGGATGTAAACACCAGCATGCTTAAAAAGAAGTATAACTTCGCCTACAGGTCCTTCAAAAGAGATATTGCCAAGGCAAAGTCAAAGCAAATAGGTAGATTTAAATAAAACTAGTTTTACGGATTTTATCGCGTATATTAACTTATTTTATATTCCCGATGTTTCGAATACTTTACAGCATCTTTCGAATGAGGTGAAATATTTGACATCTTTCATAGCGGGAAAGCAAATTTGTTAGGAAAATGTAAAATGTGCAAAAAAATTAAAGGGCAAAGCACTGACGCATTGTTTTGAGTAATTAATATAAGACTGTAGAAACTGACAAACATTTATTTAAAACTAAGTATTCAATTAAATGATAATGCGTAATTAGTCCAACCCTTTCCGTCTTTTGATATCCTAGTACATTTTTCGTATTAGCACGTGTTGTCCAGAAAGATTATTGCTGTTAAATTAACACGCAATAAACCGAGCGATGAAAACCGACTTCAACTAAAAATAATAAAATAATGTCCACATAATCGCTTCTGAAGTCTATGCCTTAGCACCGACTTCAGAATTTATGTGGAAATAATTTTATCCTTTTTAGTTTTTAGGGTTCCGTACCCAAAGGACTTCAGAATTTATGTGGAAATAATTTTATCCTTTTTAGTTTTTAGGGTTCCGTACCCAAAGGGTATCCAACGGGTCCCTATTACTAAGCCTCCGCTATCCGTCCGTCCGTCCGTCCGTCCGTCCGTCTGTCTGTGAACGGGCTGTATCTCATGATCCGTAATAGGTCAGTTTAAATTTTCACAGAATGTGTTCTATTGCCGCTATAAACAAATAATAAAAATTAAAATAAATTAAAAATTAAAAGGCGTTCTCCTGCTAGAACCATCGTAATGGTACGGTACCCTTCATGCGCGAGTCCGACTCGCAATTCGCCGGTTATTTAAAGTAGCTTTTTTTCAAGTGTATTTTTAATATGTTACAAAAGTTATGAAAACACTAGCCTAGGTATATAAGACCTTCCGTCAGTATTTTCTCATTAGGTATATGGGTAATTTAAAAAAAATTAAACAGAAAAAGAAAATGCGCAACTAATATTTCCATGTTTCAAAAAGTCCAATAAAAGATTCAATGTTGCTTTCGTACAAATTCTAGATGCAGGTGCAAACTTTCAAATAGTTACAAGTTCTTCTTTCTTAAAAATTTGTTTGAAGTTAAATATTGAATTTGTAAACATTTTATTTCTTATTTTCATTCTATTTAAAATATGTTTTAAAAGTGATTTAAGGACGTAGTTACATTTTTGACGTGCTCGAATTTAGATATTCGAATTGCAAACTGACTCACGCATGCACACTTTGAAACAGTTTTCCGCTATATTTTATATATTATACCTAACTAAACTTGATACTTGCTCGGACCAACAAAGGGAGAAAGACGGAACGCTGCGGACATTTTAAGTTAAGCTGAAACCATGCTCAACTTCTTGACACTCACTCTCGCATACATCTTTTTTCTTTTGCATGCCTTAAGCGCAAAACGCGTAGGTATGTTCTACTAGCGCCTAAAAATCAAGATTCCAACGTTTTGTCGCATGAAATCGTATCTAACAATCATATTGAACATAATTTTTTCTTTAAGAGCTCATAAAAGTTTACTGATGGATGCACACATGGATGCACCTAAAACCATGTTAATGGTTGCAAATGATTTTAGATGCATACATGTACTAGAGTGCGTGTTCTTTCAATAAGGTGAGCATGGTTTTGGCTTGGTTTTTGCATCAATATTTTCTTACTTTGTTGGTATGAGGATACTTGACGTATTATTTATTTTACAAGTATTATATTAAGTAAAGTTAGTTGGCGAAACTTTGCAATCGCATAATTTGATATCTGGCATGATAATAATGTTTATATTATTGAGAGTGGAACCACAAAATAAATAGTGGTACTACGACCACATTAGGTATATCATGCGATTTATATTATTAATTTAGTACCTAACCTAACCTAACCTTCTGTATAGCTTCCGGCAGTATTTTACTCATTAGGTATATGGGTTATTTAAAAAAAATTAAACAGAAAAATCAAATGCACAACTAATACGATTTTTAAAAAGTCCAATAAAAGATTCCATGTTTCTTTCATACAAATTCTATATGCAGGTGCAAACATCAAATAGTTAAAAGTTCTTCTTTATTCAAAATTTCTTTTGAAGTGAATATTGATCTGTAAACATTTTATTTCTTATTTTCATTCTATTTAAAATATGTTTTAAAAGTGATTTATAAAATAATATAATTTATATTTTCCTTAATTCATTTGTTTGCTTTGCATATATATGTACAGAGCATAGTGCTCAGTTCATGTTAAACATTATATTATAGTGCTGATAAGTTATTTTTTTATCGTAAATTACGGATCATTTATTCATTTATAAATGTAAATTTAAAAAAGTTATTTTAATTTCTTTGTCAAGTCATACCAGGTGACATACTATAAAGTTTTGTAATATGTTTCATTTTTCTAGTGCCGATTTTTTCTTGAACGTCGATCGGTGGAATTCCTTAAACTTATGGTCTAGTAATGGATCTAGCTAGACCCATGAGATTATGACAGTTGCGCTGATGGCCGCGGGTTCGAATCGCACAGAATAAGCATTTGTATGCCTACAATAATTGTTCCAGTACTGGATGTTTGTCCCAGCAATTTATGCTGTAAACTGCCCTGGTGGTACAGAGAAAACTGAGTGGGGGCATTTTTTAACAGAGTAGATAGATCCCAGTGTTTGCGCATTGCATCTGACGGAATGCGATAAATGTTGATCCGAAGTAGTCATAGTACTATTTGTATGAGTGAGTGGTTGCGCTTAAACCGAATTTCATTCTACGATATCCAGAATAGAGCAAAGTTAATCATGATATTCACGGACCGAAGTAAATATATTATTATTTGTATTCACGTTTTACACTTCTTCCGAATGGAATCATGTTGTTGTAGTGTATCCAGAACTCTTTAACGCCTCAAAACGTGAGGGAGCTACTCGATATTATGTAATATACTCACCTCGCAGTATAAAATCGTTCTTTACTTTTAGAGTAGACATCAAATCCATATTATTATTAACGTTACAATATCTACAGACATTGAATTATAAGATTAGTTTATTTTCTAATTGATTCATTAGAATATAACAAAAATGAAAATATATGGACTACGTCAGTTGGTTCGTTGTCGGTGAGTCTTCTCGCTTAATAGAAATGTAAGCAATAGATTGAGGCAGAGAGTATTAAATAACATTTCATATATTCTAAGGAGGACCCATATTGATTTCTGTTATTGAACTCAACACTGTTTAAAAGTTATAATGAAAGTCGATCAGATTTGTTTATTTTTCTTAAAATTATCGTAACTATTTTAATTTTTTTCATCAAATTAAATGAAACGCTCATGAGGGTACTTTTGGTTTTCCAAACTATTTTTAAATGCAGTGATACACAAACTTACAGTGCCTGTGGTAAGTGGATTCTGCAGTCCATGGACAACCACAGCCAGCTTCAAACAAGGAAAGCTACAGATGCGTTGTCACCTCTGAGCTAAGATGAATAATTACAGCCTATATACTGTCTGTTCATACTTACCAGAACTATTGTCAATTTATTAGGCGGCAGAAATAGTAAGAGGTTAGTACCACCAGACGGACACCTTTTTCGCGTCTTGCACATAATAACGGCGAATAAAAATTATGGCATTGTGAGAATATATTATAATGAAAGTCCAAAGCGCTGTATGTGAAACAGTACCAAATGCCAAAGCTTTTGATTCTCAAGAATGCAAGGATAATTGGATGGATTGATGGATTTATTTTATTATTTATATCGAATTCACTCAGTTTAGATTTGTATTCACTCGGATTTGATTCGATATTGATCGAAGCAAAAATACCCGCTTAGGTTCGCTGAAACAAACATCGGTAAAAACATTTATTTATTTATTTATGACTTAATGTATGTGTAAAGTTGGGTGTGGCAGAAGAATTGAGAGAATAATGCAGAAATGCGGTCATTAAGGAGTATGTTAGGCTGAATCTGAATGACAGAGTGAGAAATTCGTGATAAGAGAAGAGTGTGGTTTGCAATATGATGTTGTGACCAGGATTAAAGGAATGCTTTGTGGTTTGAGCATGTGGAAAGAATGAATGAGGAAAGAGTGGCAAAGCAAATTTATGGCAGAGGTGAACGGCAGAGTCGGAAGGGACGCCTAGGCGAAAATTTATCGACCAAATTGCCGATATATATTGAAATGGGCCAAATTAAGAGTACTTAATCGACGATGTAGCGTATGCGTAGGTATATGGATGTGTCAGATCGTGCCAATGGTTTGTCCATAGTCTCTGCCTACCTCTGGGTGACAGTGTGTATATGTTATGTTTATTTATGACATTTTTATAACATCATTACAGTTATGTTAACCAATGCGATGGTATAACTAACCTAAACATAAGAAAACTACTGACTTATAAATAATGACTATAAAATAATGAATAATAAAATTAAAATGATTATAAAATAAAATACTAATTAAAAAAATTATAATTTTCAACGCATTTGTATGCTGCAATTATGAACTTCGTCTAACTGCATGTAAATATGTCAATATCCTGTGAGATGATATTAACATAGTGTATGGCACGTGACAATGGTGCATTCTGAAGCAACTTCGTCCTAGCAGCGGGCACGAGGAGTAACAGAGCACGGCGACGAGAACACACGTAATTATCAGGTACCCGTAGCTTTAGCGCAGCGAGCACATCTGGGTGATGTATTCATCTACGCAATACGTTCCACACATATTTAATAAGCGCGATGTCTCGCCTCACACCCAGGCGGCTGTAACCGAACATACCCAGTACAAATAGACTCGGATACTTCAGTGGAAAACCAGGATTGATTCCGTACGGCCTGAAAAATAAAAATCGTGTAAATTTATTTAGAATTTTTTCGATAATGACACTATATTTGCTTTCATGTGGATTCCAAATAATGGCATTCGTTTCAAGTTGACTCCTTATGAGAGCATTATATAAAATTCTAATAGTAAGTAAATTCCGAAAATCCCTGCACTGGCTTAAGATAAAGCCGAGATTCCTAAAAGCTGTTTTACAAATATTTAAAATGTGATTACGAAAATTAAGTCCGGGACCGTTTTGACGCCTATGTCTCTAATATTTCATTTAGTAAGTATAATTATGAGCGGCTTTTGCACGACCATAACTCATGACACAACATTTATTAACATTTAAATTCAATTTGTTTTCCATACCCCACCGTGGGACATGATCAATGTCCCTTTGCAACCTTTGACAGTCAAAAGCATTGTTTACTTTCAAAAAAATAAGATCGTCGGCAAATAGCAAAAACTGCGTCTCCTCAACGACCGTAGGAAGATCATTAACCATTAACATAAATGATAAAGGACCGAGATTGCTCACTTGACTCACTCCAGAATAAATACTGTACGGTTGCAATTCAAAACCTCCAAAATACACGTATTGCCTAACCACTCAGATAATTTGCAAAAAAATCTAGTAAGCTAGGTGTAAAACCTAACTCGGCAAACTTAACCAACAAGATATCGTTATCGACGGTATCAAAGACTTTTTGAAAATCAAAATATGCGGTGTCAACCTGGCTCCCAGCTGCTACTACTGGCATCACATAATTCATAAAAGACATTAAATTACTCGACCTGGCCGAAAACCATACTAAGCTTCGGTGAGCTGCGAGTTCACTTGATTATAAACATATTAGTTCACATATCTAATATATAAAAATTAACGTTTGTTTGTTCGTATTTTATGGGTTGCCATACAATTCATAAGATTGCGATAAAACTTTGTCAACGTATTGCTTGCACTTGCGCGAAGGTTATAGATTGTACAATTAACTTACAGTAGGTGGCGCGCGTATCGCACCGAAAAAATTATATCAAAGTTGTAATAAATAAATCATCAACATTATCATTCCTAATTAAACAATATAACTCTTCCAAGGTAGTACAATTAACTTACAGTAGGTGGCGCGCGTACCGCACCGAATTTTTTTTTTCAAAGTTGTAATATATCATCATCATTATCATTCCTAATTAAACAATATTAACTCTTCCAAATTTAAAATGATATTTTCATAATTATTTCTTTTGCGGCAGCAACGCGCCGGGTACCAGTCAGTATTTCATAAAATTTCGCTATAAATTAATTAATTGAAAGGAAATTTTAAACAATTTAATGTTTCATAGGGGAATTTAAAAAAAAATTACGTATACTTGAATGCATGCGGCGGGACTTGCACAACTTCAATACAGCTCGTATTGAAGAAGCGATCGAGCGGAACCAGGGCTCCAAAGTCTTTACAAAGACACTATTCCGATGATATCCCGGACGTCAGTCTGAGCGAGATTAGAATGACTCTCCAGCACCTTAAAAACGGCAAAGCCCCAGGCGAGGATGGAATTACAGCGGAGCTTCTGAAAGCGGGTGGAAAACGGTACTTGAAGTCCTTCAGAAGCTTTTAATTCCGTCCTTCATGGTGGCATTACACCGGAGGCGTGGAGGAGTGCGGTGGTCTTGTTCTTCAAGAAAGGCGACAACGCTCTTTGAAGAACTACAGACCGATTTCTGAGCCGCGTCTACGTGCTGTTTTCGAGAGTCATTACGAATCGTCTCGCATGCACACTCGACGACTTCCAGCCTCCCGAAAAGCCGGTTTCCGAAAAGCTTTGCACCATAGACCACATATACCTTCGAAATTGTACAGAAGACCGACGAGTACAATCTGCCCCTTTGCCTTGCGTATGTGGACTATGAGAATTTATATATATTATATTTATTATTTTTAATAAAAATTACGTATACTTGAATGATGATTGAGCCGTGATAGTCTGCCAACTTAGTTTGAGGCAGCAGTGCGGCGGAATTTTTCCTGCTCGAAAATGCCTCCTACTAAGGAGGTCCTAATTCCAATAAAAAAGGTCTGTACATTGAAATAGAACGTATGTAGACTGCTGCTTTAATATTTGGAGGAAACATAATAAGTAATATAATAAATATACAAAATTCATCTTTCCAATAGGACATGAAACACGGCTTATAAATAGAAAAAGAAAACTGCAATTTTTCTGACAGTTATTTTCATATTATGAAATAGGAATATCATATTGGAATGAATTGAAATGTATTTTTCGACGCATATGAATTTTTGAGGATAGATGTAGGTTTCTAAGGGCATCTACTTACCATCAGATGTGTGCTTGTTTGTCACCCTTACTCCTATATACAAAAGACCCTCAGTTGAAGGTATGCAATAAAGGGTAAATAAATAAATAAATAAATATATGACAAAAACTGTATAAAAATGGTTTTTATAAAAAAAATCTCTGGAATTATAAATGAATGAAGGTTAAAAAATAGCCACCTGCATTTTACTGTAAAATTTTATTTTGAAATAAAAGTACCGTTGGGTTCCTTAATGGTTCTTCCCAGGACAGAGGTATTTTCCGAACCATTAATATAATTAGTATACTATTCCTTGAAGTTTATAGGAGCACCCATTGCCCTAAAGGTAACAAATCTTGTTGGATATTATTAAAGCCCTATCAAAAATGTGTTTAGTTGTTTTTTCAACATCGCACACATGCATTCTCGCCACCCTGTTCATCCCTGTTAGCAACATGAGTAAAGAAACCGTACTGTACACACATGAACATTATTTATTAGCGCAATTTAACTTTCTTCGGTTTATGACGTTCTGGTACATTTGTCGCATGCAACACGTGTTTTATATGCTCCTGTCGAAACAGGAAGTTCGGATGTTTTTTTAATAAAATTATGTCCGTAATTTAAACGTTATATTTATACATTAATTTATTATTTTCAAATACCATATAAGTTATAAAACTATCAAATCTACACATACGCATATACAACATAAAGTTTATGGTGTTTGTGTACACCAATACGGAAATATTTTTAAACATACGAGTACATACATACCCACATAATAAAGAGAATATATTTTTAAATACAAATAGAAATAAGAAGAAGAAAAGATAGCAGATTTAAGATAGAGAAGAACAAGGCAACAAGCAATATTCTAGTCCCCCTCTGTCCTCTGTTTAGCTTTTTTTTTATTCAGCCCTATAAGGCGAGCACAATAGTGAGAGATATGATCATTATACTCGTAGGTCGGGGAAGAAGTTTATGGGTATTTTGTTTGTATAAAATTGAAGAATAATCTCTTTGATTGTACTGTTTGTATCTGGCTGGTTTTAATATCAATACATATAAGACCAAAAGAAATAAAAAAGTATAAAACATTTTCCCGCCAAAAAGGAAAAAATGCGACTCAAGCCGCGTTAAAAAAATTGTGACGTTTATGTACCTAATGTAGTGTCAGTAAGAGTAGCACAAAGTTGGTTCAAGCGTTTTCAGTCCGGGAATTCTGATGTCAAAATGCATCGCACTGTGTCTCCCTCATACGGATAAAGTCGATGCATTTTTTGAAAAAGTAGAGCAAGATCGGCATATTCGTAGTAACGACATAGCCGAGAAATTGAGGATTGACCACAAAACAGTTTTGATCCATTTGAATAAGTCTGACTATACTAAAAAGCTCAATATTTGGGTACCACACAAGCTCACTAAAAGAAACTTAATGAATCGTGTATTCATTTGCGATTCTCTATTGAAACGTAATGAAACCGAACCATTTTTGAAAAGATTGATCACTGGTGATGAAAAGTGGATCACCTACAACAAGAACGTTCAATAAAAATTATGGTCAAAAGGTAATCAAGCTCCACAGACTGCGACTGTAGCGAAACCTGGATTAACACGCAATAAGGTGATGCTGTGTGTATGGTGGGATTGGAAGGGCACCGTTTATTACGAGCCTTTACCACCGGGACTGCCAACAACTAATGAGACTCAAGCAAGAAATTGACGGAAAAGCGGCTGGAATGGATCAGCAGAAAAAGAGTGGTCTTTCATCATGATAACGCTAGAAGAAACACATCTTTGGTCACTCAGCAAAAGTTGAGATAGCTTGGTTAGGAAGTGTTAACGCATCCACTATATAGTCCTGACATTGCACCCACAGATTTTCACCTGTTTCGGTCTCTTCAGAATTCTTTGGATAGTGTTAGGTTAACATCAAGAGAGCACTGTCAAAACTACTTGTCTCATCTTTTTGATCAAAAATCCCAAGATATCTACAGCAACGAGATTATGTCCCTACCTACAAGATGGCAACAAGTTATCGAACAAAATGGCACTCAAACTTTGAAAAAAAAAATGTCTTGAATTTGTATATAAAATACAAAGAAACTTTTTCCCCTACCTTATATAGGTACACATTAACACGGTTAGGGGTATTTTTACAACACATGAATTATTCCAAAGAGTATGTCAATATTTTCTTAAGACATATAGGTGTTATAAGAGATAACTTTATTTAATAATATACCATTTTTCATACAAACATTGACTTTAAATGAGATTTCAGATTTTAGGCAGAGAAAAATACGTGTGAAAGCTATAATGAAATTTAATTTTAAATTTAAAAATACGTAGTGTGAAAGCATGTTCATAATGATAAAATTTAATTTTAAATTAAAATTGATAAAATTAAAAATCCATAAAACCTTTAAGAGCGGCCATTAATTAAGACTTGATAATCAGTAAAAGCACCCATGATATTCATAACGCATCTGCCTCGGTTGGGTATACTCAAAATAAGGTTGTCAATATCCTGTCGAGGAATAGAAAGAAACTCTCCGCCCTGCCCTCAGCTGTCTTCCTGACAAGTCAACAAGTGTTTTTTTATTCGTTCTAAAAACCCTAGGCAATCTACCTACAAAATCGAATAGTTCTTCGCTCGCCGGATAATTAAGAAGAATAAACATCGCCGGTTTTCACCCAGGTCCCACTGAGAAGCATAAAAAGTCCTTTTTCTGTAACCAGATTTTCAGGGCAATCTTCTTTGGAGCCATATCCCAAGCATGACTCAATAGGATTTAAAAATACAAATTTAACTTTGCTTGCTTCGATAGGCAGCAAAAACACGTGTTTCATGCAATGAATGTACTAGAACATCATAAACGGTCTTCCGTTTATGATGAAACATGCTGTCGATGTCTCTCTCACACGTATGCACCACTCCAGTCCCATTATTGCGCAATGTAGTTCTCACTGATTTCTGATGTCCTAGTATATTACAATGAAGAGCACGTGATACAAAGGTTGCATTTTAGTTCCGCTCTCTCAAGCCATTCCCCTCCTATTTTGTCCCCGTTGTAAGCAGGCCGCGAAATGGTTTATCAATTTTAATTATGGCAATTTTATTTATAATTAAATAAATTGCCGAAATAGAACAAGTTATAATGAATATCTACACTTTTTCAGAATTAAATACTACAGTAGTATTTTAATCAAGGCTGGGTTTTGATGACCCCAGTTTGTCTAGTGGTCGTTAACGCATTTGCTGATCTTGAGGTTTCGGGTTTGAATCCTGGGTCGAGCAGTTGAACGGTTATTGAGTTTTCCTGTCAAGAAATTCTCAGTAGCAGCCCGGAGTCAGGTAGTTGGCGGTGTTTCACCCCCATGCCTTGTCAGTGGTCCTTCGTATGATCTCTCGGATTACCGTCCCATCGGAAAATGAGAGTGAGGGAATAGAGAGTGCGCCAGTGCTTGCACATCCACTCAGACTGGCCACCGTGACTGAAAATTGGGTCTGCAAGAGGACATTCTTTCAATCAAAATTATTCAGTACCAGCAATCCGACGCGGCTAAGCACGGGTGATTTCTGGATCTCGACAACAGCGCCACCTACTGGCTCCAAATATGAATCTAAACCACCTACCCATTCAAACACACACAAAAATAGTCATCAAAATCGGTCGAGTTGTTTTTGAGTTTCTGCGAGACTAACAGCCTCTTTCCGATATCTGTGCCGACAGCAATTGATTTTTATATAGATAACACCGTGTAGTGGCGGTTTAAGAAGTAAAATATCCACATCCCCATAATATCGTCCCGTGGGTGTCAACAGGCGACAGAGGTAAACTGAAACAAAAGATGGGGAGCAGCATATTCCGATAACAACCCCAAAAATTTAAAAAAATACTGCGATGCGGTTTCCAACATGCTTGGCAAGTGTGGCAGCTATACTAAAATCTATGGAGGAGGCCTATGTTCATATGCTGTAATGGTAATGGTATTCAGTATAACAGCTAGATACCCTGCTACGCCACGGAAGGATGTTTATATAAAATGCTTATTATATTTGCAATAATTAAAAAAAAAACACTAAGGTATTTACAATTGCAATCACGCATTATAAACACAAGTGCCTCATTGGTCAAAGCCTAGGTTTATATTTTGGAAAGGAGACAATTTCTTTTTGTATGGAGAATGGGCCCACTACAAATTTAAGGGATACTTAATGAAATGTATGTCGATTTATTCCTTATAATCTATAAATTGCAAAATTAATATTAGTTTTATCGCATCTAAAGGGAATTCAGAGAAATTAAAATATGAATATCACAATAACCTAAAAATAAACTAAATGCTATTTTTTTTAATCTGGCTTTACGGCTCTGGGTTCTAGCCCTTCTGAGCCGAAACTAAAAGTTGTTTTCTATTAGTATTGTGAGTTAGAATAGTGTATATAGAATAGAATAGGACAGCTAAATAATTAATAACATAAAACAAAGTTGCAGGTACATTTAACATTTATAGGTACTTTTAGACTGATGGAAAATCCTTTTAGTAGTTCCGGCAAAAAGTACACTGACCAAGAAACATGGTGGAGGCTATTTTTACATGTATTGATTGATTAGTGAATATACATCACAAACACCATTACAGTAATTAAATAAATATGATTAAAGCCAAATGAATAAAAGATAATATGTTCATTTATAATATTACCTTACATATATATAGTAAGAAAGATGTTTTAATCTGGTTAAAAGGATAAAACACAAAGTAAAATACCACTGTATTTATTACTGTAATCATTTCAAAAGTAGTCTATTAATAGTGGAACAGACAGACAGGCGGTGTTAAGACTTTATTTTGATATATCTTTGTTGGTTAGTAAAGTGCAGTGTGTAAACTTTGCTTTAAAATATATTAACTGATTAGTTATTATACCCCAAACACCATTAAAGCCAAAATGACTAGGTAATATCATGTTTATTTATGTTGATAAATATGAAGTGAGATGTTTTAAACTAGTTGTGTAAGGATTACAAAACACGTATAATTTAATTGTATTTATTATTGTCAGTCATTATCATTCCAAAAGATTTTTTCAAAATAACTTGATAATAACATGTCCATTTATGAAATTGTTAGGAATCATAAGGATATTTTATGTGATATAAGACTGTTGTCTTCAATATCCATATACTTTTTGTCTCTGCTTACGAGCAGCTCTGCAAGATTTCAGCCTACAAGACATACACATTTATTCTAAGCAACCCACCTGAAAAAGTTAATGAATATTGAAACAAGCACATGTACTTATTTATCTAATATCATTTGCAACCAGTAACACGGTTTTAGGCATGTGTGCGTCCAACAGTGAACTATTAAGGGGTTAGCGAGTTTTACCTCTACAGCGATTGAGAAAATAAATAGCACGTAAGATGTTTTGAACTGGTCGTAAGGATAAAAAACTCTGTATTGTCACTGTATTTGTTATTGTAAAATCATCACATTCTTAAAGCAGTATTAAAAGCGACACATGCCACCAGGTGCAGTGTCAGGACATTGTTATTAATTTGTATTGATTGAATACATGTTTACATTCCAAGCACCATTAAAACCAAAATGACTGGATAGTAACATATCCGATTTTTACGATATTAACCACGAAAAATAAATAGCAGTAAGGTGTTTTGAACTATTTGTGTTAGGATAAAAGAAACACTGTATTGTCACTGCATTTTTATTATTATTGTAAAATCATCATATTCTTAAAGCAGTCTATTATAAGTATCACAGACCGCGAGTGCAGTGCCAGGACATTCTTTTAATATGTGTTCATTGATTAGCATGTTTACATCCAACTGCAATTAAAGCTAAAATGTAAAATTCGAGTAGCAGTCTCGTACCGGTAAGCTCAGTGGGACGGCTACCCTCAGTTGGAGTGACGACCTGGTAAGATATTCAAAAGTCTATGGATGCAGGTGGCTCAGGACCGTGCTTTGTGATATATTCTCAGGACTTGCACTGCTGAACATAGGCCTAGGCTGTAATGATGAAGAAGTTTTAAACTAGTTGTGAACGGATACGGCTCGACCGGGGTAGGACACGCTCTCACGAAAAACGCTATCAGCGTAAAATAGTAGCTTAATGCTCCTGTGTTTCGTATGGTAAGTGTAGAGAACCGGAGTCCTTTTACTGGAAACGAAGCATTCCATCTTAGTCCTCAGGGGTGATGCATCTGCATTTTGATTCTTAAACGAGGATAAATGTAGATGTCTATGAGCCACAGATCTACTTACCATCAGGTGGACCGTGCGCTCGTTTGTCACACTTATTCTATAAAAAAACAAAGGAAATTGTCAATTGAAAGAGATACGAAAAGGTACCAGAGCATCTATTCAACTTGCTCGGCGTTTATTTATAAATTAGGCGCTTTATAATAACATAGTAGAAACAGGTCAAGTAAGCAACAATAATTACAAGTTTTATTGATTATTATTCGTCATCATTACAACAATTCGCTGCTGAACATAGGTCTTCCCTAAATTAAATATATAATGTAAAATATAGCCCTTCCGTCAACTGCCATCGCGTTTCGTCCTGTATGGTGTCAAAAGTCGTAACAGAGTAAAATAAAGATACCAGGAGATGAGCAGCAACATCCCTATAGAATACCACAAAGCTTTTGTTGCCACAAGCGTAGCAACTGTAAAATATATATAATGATGCATATTTATATTACTATATAAATATGCATCATTACCTGTGTATAAATTATTCCAATCATTGTGAGGTTCATTTAAGTGGTATTCACAAATACGAGCGCACAGTGGCACATAAAATGAGTTATCAATCAGCAATCTCTTTAGGTTAGTAGTTCTTTTAGTTTAGGTATTAAGAATCTGGATAAATTATTACATAACTTAAAAGACAGTGTCGGGAAGTAGCAGCACGCTTATAACTAGCCACAGAATAGAATAGAATCATTTTTATTCAATATAGATTACAATACATAATACTTATTAAAAGTCATTTTTACTTTTACCACTGGTTCGCAAAAAACCTCTGTCCTGGGAAGAAAGCAAGAAACCCAGCGAGACTTTTTAAAAAAAGCACATTTACAATATAATTTTTATACAATTGTTTTGAAAACATTTAGAAACAGCATGGTAGCGATCACCTCATTCCCAGGGTTATTATCAGTCATTTACTTCTAGTAGTATAATAACCCTTACTAGACAATTTTGCTTAAGAAATAAATTTGATAGAATAGGTCTGCATAGTAATTGTTGATGCTGCTCTGGAAATGGCAGGAGTTACAGTTACATATAAGGGGTGTTTGTTGGATGTTACCGATGTCTTCAATATTCATGAATTGTAATTCCATATCCTGTTATCATTTGTGTCTCCATACAGTTGTAGAAGCTCTCGGCCGACAAGATTGCAGACTCATTCTAAATGATCCACCAAAGTGTTTTTTTCATCAACTAACTGAACAGACTATAGTTTTACAGTGTCTTCCACCTAAATAATGATATTTATTAATATTTTATTTATTTCAATATTTATTACTAATAAACAGTCTTAATGTCTCTTAAATTATATATAAATAGCATGTACTCGTTTCTTCATAATACTTTTGTAGTAAACCAGATTCCACTAAGGTAAAAGAAATAAAATACATCAAATCAGAAAGGTAAACAAGTGTGCGGGACAAGTGAAAATAGCATATAGACACTGATAAAAACAATGCATAAATAGTCATAAGCGTTTGATATTATAGTTTAGTGAATTATCAGTATTGTTTAAAGTTTTATGTTATAATTTTATGGTAGAATTAGTCTTAAGTTATGTATTGAATTTACAACTTTAATTTAGAAATGTATAGCTTTAGAAATATATGACTTTAATAAATAAAACAACACAATTGTTACGCGACTCAGCAGGGTAATAAATAACATAGCATCATGCCTTGCTCTCTCGCGCCGCTCTGATTGGTCGTTACATTCCCCGTCTCATGTACCGTATTTGTCGACCTAACCAAGGGCGTATAAAAGACAGGCCATTTCCGTCGTTCGACACAGTCGGCGGCCAGCTACATAGGAAGAAAACTCCAATATACAGAAAGAAGATCTCAGTGGTTTTATTCCCCACCAACCAGCATACAAATGAGCCTATGGGGCACATTTAATGGTCCTTCGTTAGCCGAATATTGTGGGGAATAATTACCTGAAGACTTCGAATAAAAATAGTACTATAACGAATTAAGAAGACAAATTATTTGAAGAAAATCAGCTGACAGCATGGTCGTTACGCGCTCCGAGGAAGGCAGCAAGCCGTCGTCGTCCGAGCCTACCTCGGCAGCCGGTACTAGTGCGGAAGCCAGTACGGAATCGACAGCTACAGGGACGACCACCACGGAGACTTCGGAACATACAGACACATCCGCGGCAACTGATCCATCCACCGTGACTTCCGCTACCACAACTACCTCGACCGCCGCCACCTCCGCCTCGGCCGCACCCCCTCACCTCCGCCTCAGCCGCTACCGCTCCCCTCGCCTCCGCACCCGCCAGCGCCGCCGCTCCTTCCGTAACACTTCCGCGGCGAAGACGCTAACTGCTGGGTGCGAAATAAACAGCTGATAAAGCCGCCCGCTACTGTCACCAGAGCAACTCGCCAGAAACGGAAACCTCTACAGTAAAGCGAGCTATAAAAGCACCGCTGGTCCGTCGAAGCAAATCGAAATACAGGACCCCGCCCGCCCAGCAAGAAGAGGAGAGTCTACGCGCAGTAGAACAAAGCAACTCAAGCTTGCAAAGGCGAAGGAAGATTTGCACGCCTTCAAGTAGAATTAGCTGCAGCACGCCTAGCTGCCTTGGAAAGGAAGACTCAGAAGAAGAAGAAGATGACGTCTCCCTCTCTCGAAGTCAAGTTAATGCAGAGTGGACAACTGGTTGGAAAATCAAGTGAATTGTACGATGTTAGCGATCACCAAAGAACCTCACCATCACATAGAAGAACCAACAACCGCCCACATTGAAGAACCAACGACCGCCCACATAGAAGAACCAAGGCCGCGAAGCATGAAGAAACACGTCAGTCACCGGCGGAGTCAAACCGACGTAGCCCTCCTAGCTGAAGCCATCACTCGGGCTGTCAGCGCCTTAACAACCTAAGTTCATCGAGTTACCATTCTTCAATGGATCTCATCAAGAGGCTGCCCTTCCGCGCCGCCTACTACGAAACAGAAGCGATGTTCAGCACAGTTGAAAATACAGGGTGGCGCAATAGAACGTGCATATTGCGTCTTCTTTTTCGCGGGGTAAAGTGTTGCGCGGGCGGGGGCTAGCGTGGTTGGATAGTGACACTCGTGAAGTTTTAGTAACCATAGTCACTTCGACGGGAAGCGTCGCGCTTTTAAGTCGCGTTTACGGGAACGGTCGTTCATACATTTCTACAAGGCGATATTGTTCTGAATATGGATTAACACACACTAATGAGCTCAATTGTAATTAAAAAATATGGATAAAGCGTTTGAAGAGACCGGTTCCACGTTTAAACCACCAGCAAGGTCGTCCAAGAACGTGGGACCACAGACAATATTGAGAGGGTGAAAGAGTCAGTAGGAAAAATCCGCAAGTGTCTACTCAAATCGGCAGCTTTTAAACTTGTCGACAAAGTTTACAGCAATTTTGAAGTTGGATCTTAAACTGCATCCTTATAAGCTCCATTAACACAGGAATTAAAAGGCCGACTTCAACGGAGCAAGGTTGGCATTGCAGAAAATGTAGTCGATTTTCCTCTTTTGACAACATCCTTTTTCTGACGGCTCATTTTCATTTAAATGGGTTCGTAAACCGACAAAATTGTCGCTATTGGAACGACAGAATCCAAATGAAACATCAAAACCACTGCATAGTCCTAAAGTAACGGTATGGGCGCAATCTCAAACAAAGGAATTATTGGCCCTTTCTTCTTTGAAGATTCACGAGGACGAAACATCACCGTTAACACCGACCGCTATGTTGCGATGTTAGAATATTGACTCCAGAACTTGCGAGATCGAGAATAGCGAATACGAGGACTTGGTTCCAACAAGACAGACGACCTGTCACACATCAAATGACTCTATGGCGGTTGTGAGACAGATGTTTCCTCGAATAATTTAAAGAGGTGATATCCTTGGCACCCATAGCCTGACTTGACGCCTCTGACTTTTTTTTGTGGGGATACCTCAAACATAAAGTCTACATGACAATCCGAGGAACATCAGTCAGCTAAAGGAAAAAAATCCGTGGAAATGGCAGCTATCACCCAGATTTGACAAGAGTTTTCACAAATCTGCGTTCGCGTTTGAAAGTGCCTTCTTCGAGAGACCGTCATTTAGATGATGTTATTTTTAAATAACCATTTAATTACCTCATCATCTTATATTTTATTTCAACTATACCTTTTGTATTTATTTTTTAGCCTATAATAAATGCACGTTCTACTGCACCCTATACAAACCGACTCAGAAGAAACCTAAAGGAAAAAGAGCAGTTGAAGGCCTACTTATGACAACACACCCAGTTGAAATAATGAAGACTTTGGAGTCAAGATTCGGAGGCCAGAGTCAATAGCCATGCTGGAGATGGAGACGCTTCGAGGTCTGCCGCGCCTTACTGAGTCAGAGAGACATCTGCATATTCATACAAGATCTCTAACGTAGTGCGACACTGAAGACTTTGGATTGTTTTTAACTACATGTACAATCCTGAACTCGCGAAGACAATAGTAGACAAACTGACGCCAACTCTGCGATGGATACGACTTCTCAGCCAGGCAATCACGTGAAGACCCTTGCCTCATCAAGATAGAAAAGTTCTTCAAAAGAAGCAGAATTGTGTGGACCCTACGCGCTGCCCGAACAGATGGCAGCACCTACTACTACACCACAAAGGAAGACTCAAGGGTCAACAATGACTGAGAAGACACACATACAGGTGCGTCGTGTGTGAAGATGGGGCACACCAACGCAACAGAATGTGAACAATTCAAGAAGTTAGATACAAACGCAAGATGGGACATGCCAAGTCAAGCTCTGCTTCAGGTGTCTTCGTTTTGGAACAAGACACACCACTGCCGACCCAAGTCATGTAATGTCAACAGCTGCAAGTACTCTCATCACAGATGCTGCACTACGAAAAGAAGTCAGAAGATGAAGTAAAGAAAATCAAGGGCAACAGGGTCATCAACTCAACGGACCGTCAGAAGCAATCATATGAAACCTACCGATCAGGTGAAAGGGCCAAGGGAGCTGTCAACACCTTCGCGTTGATGGACGATGGGTCAACAGTCACGCTAGTCGACGATAGCATAGTAACAAGCGTAGGAGCAACGGGCCCCATAGATCCACTGAAGATAGAAACCATCAACGACAAAGTATCAGGTCAGCATCATCGAGAGTCACCATCAAACTGAAGGGCTCAACGATCATGAAAACAAATACAAGCACGCACAGTGAAGAACCTGCATCTCATCTCAACGGGTTCCACAGGAGCTGGTGGAAGAGTGTCAACACCTCTCTGACATCCAAGAACATCTCCATATGCAAACGCGAAGCCACAGTGATCGGTCAAGATAACTGGCATCTTCTGCTAACATCAAGTAAGAAGGAGACAAGAACCGCAGTGGCATCCCTCACGCCACTGGGTTGGGTACTCCACGAGCCAGACACGAAGCTTCGGACAGACGATCGTTCGTGTCACATATCGCGAGAGAATCCAGACGAAAATCTAGAAGACCTCGTGAAGCGATACTTCCGAGATGCTCTACATAAAACCCAGACCGAGAACTGGTCCCAGAAGAACAAACACTTCGTATCTTGAAAAACCTCAGTCATTGGGTCAGGATATTCGCCTCACCAGGGTCGGCTGCCCCACAGAAGGGGATGCATTGCGTTACCTGTGGCGTGAGAATCGACAGACAACCATCCTCGGAAAGAATACAGAATGTCCTTAATCTTCCAGACGTCAAGGTTCACCTTCGACGGCAATCTACGTCAGAACCTGAACGCCAAACAGCACGAGGGAAACTCACCCGAAGCCGCAGCTGCCATCGCTTACCAGAAGCATTACGTCGACGACTACGGACGCTTCAGAAGCCTCAGGGAACGCCAAACGTACCCATCACGAGAGTGTACGAGACCTTGTACATGAAAAAGCCAGCTTCGAGAGTTGAAACAGTGGAAATCGAACTCAATCGCTCCTAGAAACACTTGGAAGACAACCAAACAGAAGACATGGAACTCTACAAAACAGAAGAAAAGACTGAACGAGTTCTGGGTGTTGTCTGGAAGATCAACTCAGACAGCTCACCTTCAATCTCAACTTATCAGAATACCTCAACGCTCATAGAGGCAAACAATGACGAAAGGAAGCACTGAGAATAGTGATGTCACTCTTCGACCCCTCGATTCGCCTCGCCTATTACAATCAGGGCGAAACAACTCCTCAAGTCTGGCGCAGAGGAACAACATGGGACGACAAGATCGACGATGACCTGGCAGAGCAGTGGGAAATGTGGATGAAGCATAAAAGGCCTCCACGGTAGCAATCCCGCAGCAATATCTTTACTACAGCGACGCCGCCTCTCTAGAACTCACGTCTTCAGCGATGCCAGCAGTCAGCCTACTCTGTGGTTCTCTTCTGGAGGCGGTAACAGCAGACGGCGAGGTCCACCTATCCCACATCATGGCCAAAGCAAAGGTAGCACCGTTAAAATTGACGTCCATCCCAAGGCTGGAGCTACAGGCGGCAGTCATGGGCACCAGACTCGCAGAAACAGTGATCGAAGAACAGAGGAAACCTGACCGCAAAGTATTCTGGACGGACAGCAAGACAGTACTAACCTGGATAAGACAGGATCACGTTCATACAAACTACGCGGCTCATCGTCTAGCAGCAATGAGAGAATTCAAAAGTCAACGACTGGCGCTGGGTTCCGACAAAGCTAAATGTGGCGGACGACGCCACGCAGGACAGTAACAGCATTTAATAAAGACCACGATGGTTCAAAGCCTGACCTTACCTAACAGAGACTCCTGGCCGACAGAAACCACAAACAACAACGGAAGAACCTTCCGATGAAGAAAACACATCATGTGAGCGACAAAGAAGATTGAAGCTTGCCGAGGTCTACCTGATCCAGCGAAATTCTCCAGCTGGGACCGACTCCGATATTCAACCGCACGTGTTCTGCAATTTATTCAACTCTGCAGAGCCACCAAACAAAGAGTCAACTACAGAAGAACAAAAGAATAAGAGGCTGATCCCTTGGAAGAAAAACAAATTCACAGCAAAATATCAGACGCCCGACGACGAAAAAGCGGTCACCAGAAGACATGAAGCTGCTGACGGTCACAGCCGAGCTGCTTAAAACAGCTGAAGAACTCCTGATGCGATCCTCCCAAGAAGAATCCTTTGCGAAAAATAGACAGCCTAAACAGCGGAAACCGATCAACAAAGCCGTCTTCGCCAGCTCAGCATCAGGTCAATAAACGGCGCACTACGACTTAGAAGCCGTATTCGGGCGGTCGGCGACATGGAGGAGAAATTGAATCCGCTAGTAATTGACGGTGATCATCATACGGTCAAGCTCTGGGTACAGGCTATACATCGTCAACTCCATCATGCAGGTGTAGAAGCCACAGTCAGCAGTGCAGACAGCGGTATTGGGTACTAAGACTGCGACCTATCGTACACAATACTACGTAGATGCCTATTCTGCAGAATGAAGACGCAAGTACCGCCGTCCGAACCAGGGACCACCAGCATGTCGTAGCTCATCACAAACGCCTTTCACCTTCACCGGGGTCGACTATTTTGGACCTCTCTCGGTGACCGTCGGACGAACTCGACAAAAAGATATGTGGCTATCTTCACATGTCTCACGACGAAACCATACATCTGGAAGTCGCCGGATCATAGCGCCGACTCAGCGGTAATGGCAATAAGGCGAATGATTGCCCGCGGGCTGCCCAACTGAAATATGGTCAGACAACGGCACCAACCTGAAGGCCGCCGACAAGGAACTACGACGGGCGGTCAACGCGGCGACCGCAGAAGAAGCAGCAAAAGGACCATCTCCTGGCGACATACCACCTGGGCTCCATTTATGGGCGGAGCCTGGGCGAATGGTTCCTTTCTGTCAAGACCGCGCTCACCGCAACGTTACATAGACGCCATCCAGCAGGAGGTCCTCGACATTACTGGTAGAAGTAGAATACACGGTCAACAGCCGCCCGCTGACCCACGTCTCAGTCAGCCCAGAAGATCGAGGCCCTCACTCCTAACCACTTTTGTTGGGGGACCGGGCGTGTACCACAGCCAGGCACTTTCACTGAACAGATACCATCTCACGGTCAAGTTGGCGAGCTGCGCAGAGGCTAGCCGACATCTTCCAACTACGCTGGGTGAAAGAGTACCTTCCTGAGCTTCAACACCGGCGGGAGCCCCACGGACAGGCCAAGCGGCACGTGTCAACGACCTCGTACAGATCGTCGACAACCTACCCGCAACGTGTGGATACGAGGAAGAGTCATCGCTACATATCCGGTCGAACAACGTCGTGCGGACGGTGGACGTGCTGACCAGGAGGTGTCCTACGCCGGCCAGTGAGGAAGTTGGTGATCCTGCCTCTACCTAGACGTCGAGCCCGCACCGGAAGCTGATGCGACACGGTCGCACGGCGGATGATGTGCGGACAAGTGAAAATAGTGCAATATAGACTGATAAAACAATGCATAAATAGTCATAAGCGTTTGATATTATAGTTTAGTGAATTATCAGTATTGTTTAAGTTTTATGTTATAATTTTATGGTAGAATTAGTCTTAAGTTATGTATTGATTTACAACTTTAATTTAGAAATGTATAGCTTTAGAAATATATGACTTTAATAAATAAAACAACACAATTGTTATGCGACTCAACAGGTAATAAATAACATAGCATCATGCCTTGCTCTCGCGCCGCGCTCTGATTGGTCGTTACATTCCCCGTCTCATGTACCGTATTTGTCGACCTAACCAAGGGCGTATAAAGACGGGCCATTTCCGTCGTTCGACACAGTCGGCGGCCAGCTACATAGGAAAAAACTCCAAATATACAAGAAAGAAGATCTCAGTGGTTTTATTCCCCAACCCAGCACAGGTTTCATGGGCCATGACGTTGGGTAGCATTTTTCTAATGCTTTGTCAAATTAAATACATAACTTAAGACTAATTCTACCATTAAAATTATAACATAAAACTTTAAACAATACTGATAATTCACTAAACTATAATATCAAACGCTTATGACTATTGTCATTGTTTTATCAGTCTATATTACTAACTTGTCGCATCACTCCCATTGCGACCGTGTCGCATCAGCTTCCGTGCGGCTCGACGTCTGTGGTAAGGCAGGATCACCAACCCTCACTGGCGGCGTGGGACACCTCACAGTCAGCACGTCCACCGTCCGCATTGTGATGACTCTTCTCGTATCCACACGTTGCGGGTAGGTTGGGTCGACGATCTGTACGGGTCGTTGACACGTGCCGCTGGTCGTCCGAGGGCTCCCGCCGGTGTTGAAGCTGGGAAGGTCTCTCACCAGCGTAGCCAGAAGATGTCGGCTAGCCTCTGCGCAGCTCGCCAACTTGACCGTGGATGGTATCTTGTTCAGTGAAAGTGCTGGCATGGTACCCCGTCCCCAAAAGTGGTTGGGTGAGGGCCTCTGATCTTCTGGGCTGACTGAGACGTGGGTCAGCGGCTGTTGACCGTGTATTCTACTTCTACCAATGTCGTGAGGACCTCCTCTGTTGGATGGCGTTCATGTAACGTTGCGGTGAGCGCGGTCTTGACAGAGCGAACCATTCGCTCAGGCTCCGCCAAATGGAGCTCAGGTGGTATGTGTCGCCAGGAGATGGTCCTCTTTCTGCTTCTTCTGCGGTCGCCGCGTTGACCGCCTGTCGTAGTTCGTCGGCGGCCTTCAGGTTGGTGCCGTTGTCTGACCATATTTCAGTTGGGCAGCCTCGCGGGCAATCATTATTGCCATTACTGCTGAGTCGGCGCTAAGTGATCCGGCGACTTTCATGGCTGCGTCGTGAGACATGTGAGATAGCCACATATCTTTTTCGAGTTCGTCCGACGGTCACCGAGGAGGTCAAAATAGTCGACCCGGTGAAGGTGAAAGGGCGTTTGTGATAGCCGCGGCATGCTGGTAGGTCCCCGTTCTCGGATGCGGCGGTACTGCGTCTTCATTCTGCAGAATAGGCATCCGTAGTATTGTGCGCGTGGGTCCTGTCTGGTACAATACCGCTGTCTGCACTCGTTGACTGGCTTCTACACCTGCATGATGGAGTTGACGATGTATAGCCTGTACCCAGAGCTTGACCGTATGATCACCGTCAATTACTAGCGGATTCTTGAATTCTCCTCCATGTCGCCGACCGCGAATACGGCTTCAAGTCGTAGTGCGCCGTTTATTGACTCGATGCTGAGCTGGCGAGACGGCTTTGTTGATCGGTTTCCGCTGTTTAGTCTGCTCTTTCGCAAAGGATTCTTCTTGGGAGGATCGCATCAGGAGTTCTTCAGCTGTTTTAAGCTCGGCTGTGACCAGCAGCTTCATGTCTTCTGGTGACCGCTTTCGTCGTCGTGGGCGTCTGATATTTTGCTGTGAATTTGTTTTCTTCCAAGGGATCAGCCTCTTTATTCTTCTTTGTTCTTCTGTAGTTGACTCTTTGTTTGGTGGCTCTGCAGTTGAATAAATTGCAGAACACGTGCGGTTGAATATCAGGTCGGTCCCAGCTGGAGAATTTCGCTGGATCAGGTAGACCCTCAAGGCTTCAATCTTCTGTCGCTCACATGATGTGTTTCTTCAGAAGGTTCTTCCGTTGTTGCTCTTGTGGTTTCTGTCGGCCAGAGTCTTCTGTTAGGTATAGAAGTCAGGCCCTTTGAACCATCGGTCTTTATTAAATGCTGTTGGTACGTCCGCGTGGCGTCGTCACCATTTTAGCTTTCTCGGAACCCAGCGCCAGTCGTTGACTTTTGAATTCTCTTCTATTGCTGTAGACGATGAGCTACGTAGGGTTTGTATGAACGTGATCCTGTCCTTATCCAGGTTACCTGTCTTGCTGTCCGTCGAATACTTTGCGGTCAGGTTTCCTCGTGTTCTTCGATCACTGTTTCTGCGAGTCTGGTGCCCATGACTGCTGCCTGTCCAGCCTTGGGATGGACGTCAATTTAACGGTGCTGCCTTTGCTTTGGCCGATGTGGGATAGGTGGACCTCGATGCTGCTTACGCTCTCAGAAGAGAACCACAGGTGGCTGACTCCTGGCATCGCTGAGACGTGGAGTTCTAGAGGCGGCGTCGCTGTAGTAAAGATATTGCCGCGGGATTGCCTCGTGGAGGCCTTTTTAGATGCTTCATTTCCCACTGCTCTGCCAGGTCATCGTCGATCTTGTCGTCCCATGTTGTTCCTCTGCCAGACTTCTGGAGGAGTTGTTTTGCTGATTGTAATAGGCGAGGCGAATCCGAGTGGGTCGAGAGTGACATCACTATTCTCAGTGCTTCTCGTCGGCTGTTTGCCTTCTGAGCGTTGAGGGTATTCTGGATAAGTTGAGATTGAAGGTGAGCTCGTCTGAGTTGATCTTCCAGACAACACCCAGAACTCGTTCAGTCTTTTCTTCTGTTTTGTAGAGTTCCATGTCGGTTGTCTTCTCAAGTGTTCAGGAGTGACGCGAGTTCTTCACTGTTCAGCTCGCTGTGTGTACGTCTCTTCGTGGATGCGTTTGGCTCGGGCTGAAGGCTGTCCAAGTGGTCGTCGACGCTGCTGGGTGGCGGCTGCTGACATGGGTGTTCCGGTGTGGACGTGGTTGCTGTCGAAGGCACGCTCTGATGGGATGTCATCTGTTCGGAGGATGGTCGTCGTTGCTTCACAGGCAATGCGTCTGTGCGCCTGTGGTCGCCGTGATGGCGCGATCATGGTGTCGGGCGCATGGTGACGACACCGGTAATGACTGTGTGTGGGTAGGGACCTTTGGTGGCGTGGGTCTGGTGCCGCTGATGCCGCTGGTTTATCGTGGTTGGTCTGCAGTGGTGGTACAGGTGCGCTGTCTTCGCGGCGCTGCTTTTGAGGGCGTCCATTGTTCCATGTACTTTTCAATGAGGTGCGATCGATTTTCTTTTCTATGAAAAACCTCTTTAGTGAGTTTTCGTAGTTGTCTGGTAACGACATCGTCTTGCGCCGAGAGCCGGTCTGGTCGCTTCCTTCTTCTATCTTCGTTGTGTTTTTCAAGCACAAGTGCGTTCTTCTGGATCAGTCTTCGGTCTCTGGGTTTATCAGGCATCCGCTCAGTATCGCACGGTGGGTTTCAGTCTGGATTCTGTATGTGACAAATCAGCCGCTGGGCGCAACCTGGTGGTGGCTGATGGTGCGTGTGACCGGCTCAGCGGCTAAACGGCTTCGCCTTATGGCGGATGTTCGCTGGATGAAGAGTGTTGACACTGGCCCTGTGAACCCGTTGAGATGGTTTTCACTGTGCGTGCTTGTATGCTCTTCATGATCGTTGAGCCTTCGGTGATGACTCGGCCTCTGTGCACTGCTGTCGTTGATGGTTTCTATCTTCAGTGGATGGTGCTGCGCTTGTGCTGCTATCTCGACTAGCGTGTTTGACCATCGTCCATCAACGCGAAGGTGTTTAACCCTATGTGGGATCGAAACGTTAATGTGACGGTCCAAGCCAGTTGATGACCTCGTGCCTCGGTATTTGCTGGACTTCTGGTGCAGCATCTTGGTGATGCTGCTGCAGCTGACGACATGACGGGTCGGCAGGTGTGTCTTGAAACGAGACACCTGGCAGAGGCAGACGGCCATGTCCCATCTTGCGTTTGCTCAACTTGTTGTTCACATTCTGTTGCGTTGGTAACGCTCTGCGACACCTGGTGTCTTCTCAGTCACAGTGACCGCTTCCTGTGTGCAGCTGGTGCTGCCATCTGTTCAGCGCAATGCTGCTGAGGGCACTTCTATCGATGAGGCAAGGGTCGTGGTTGCCTGGCTGACAGCAATGTCGCAGAGTTGGCGTCAGCAATACTGCTTCTTCGCGAGGATTCAGGTTGTATGTAGTTGGCAATCCAATCTTCGTGTCGCCACCGTTAAGACTTGGTGGCGATATCTCGATGACTCAGCTGAGCGCGGCACAACGGCATGGATGACAGATCTTGACTCAAAGTCTTCATTACTTCAACCGGGTGTGCGTTGGTAAAGCAGGCCTTCAACTCTCTTCAACCTCCCTTTATTTCTTCTATTTCAACTGTGCTGAACATCGCTTCTGTTTCGTAGTAGGCGGCGCGGAAGGGCAGCCATTCTTGATGAGATCCATTGAAGATGGTATCGATGAACTTAGGTCGTTGGGCGCTGACAGCCGGTGATGGCTTCAGCTAGAGGGGCTACGTCGGTTTGACCTCCCGCCGGTGACTGACGTGTTTCTTCATGCTTCGCCGCCTTGGTTCTTCTATGTGGGCGGTCGTTGGTTCTTCAATGTGGGCGGTTGTTGGTTCTTATGTGATGGTGAGGTTCTTTGGTGATCGCTAACATCGTACAATTCACTTGATTTTCCCACCAGTTGTCCTCTTGCATTAACTTCTGACTTCGAGTAGAGGAGACGTCATCTTCTTCTTCTTCTGGTCTTCCTTTTTCCAAGGCAGCTAGGCGTGCTGCAGCTAATTCTACTTGATGCGTAGCAAATCTTCCTTCGCCTTTGCAAGCTTGAGTTGCTTTGTTCTACTGCGCGTAGTCCCCTCCTCCCTTCTTGCTGGGCGGGCGGGGTCCTGTATTCGATTTGCTTCGACGGACCAGCGGTGCTTTTATAGCTCGCTTTACTGTAGAGGTTTCCGTTTCTTGGCGAGTTGCTCTGGTGACAGTAGCGGGCGGCTCAGCTGTTTGGCGCACCCAGTTAGCGTCGTCGCCGCGGAAGGTGTTACGGAGCAGCGGCGCGCGGGGAATGCGAGGCGAACAGTAGCGGAGGCGGAGGTGGAGGGGCGGTTGCGGCGAGGCGGAGGTGGCGGCGGTCGAGGTAGTTGCTGTGGTAGCGGAAGTCACGGTGGATGGATCAGTTGCCGCGGATGTGTCTGTGTTCCGAAGTCTCCGTGGTGGTCGTCCCTGTAGCTGTCGATTCCGTACTGTTCCGCACTAGTACCGCGCCGAGTGTAGCCTCGGACGACGACGGCTTTACTGCCTTCCTCGGCGCGTAACGACCATGCTGTCAGCTGATTTTCTTCAAATAATTTGTCTTCTTAATTCGTTATAGTATATTATAGACAACGTCGTGCGGACGGTGGACGTGCTGACCAAGGGAGGTGTCTACGCCGGCCAGTGAGGAAGTTGGTGATCCTGCCTCTACCTACAGACGTCGAGCCCGCACCGGGCTGATGCGACACGGTCGCACGGCGGATGATGTGCGGGACAAGTGAAAATAGTGCAATATAGACACTGATAAAACAATGCATAAATAGTCATAAGCGTTTGATATTATAGTTTAGTGAATTATCAGTATTGTTTAAAGTTTTATGTTATAATTTTATGGTAGAATTAGTCTTAAGTTATGTATTGATTTTAACTTTAATTTAGAAATGTATAGCTTTAGAAATATATGACTTTAATAAATAAAACAACACAATTGTTACGCGACTCAGCGGGTAATAAATAACATAGCATCATGCCTTGCTCTCTCGCCGCGCTCTGATTGGTCGTTACATTCCCCGTCTCATGTACCGTATTTGTCGACCTAACCAAGGGCGTATAAAAGACAGGCCATTTCCGTCGTTCGACACAGTCGGCGCCAGCTACATAGGAAGAAAAACTCCAAATATACAAGAAAGAAGATCTCAGTGGTTTTATTCCCCACCAACCCAGCATACAAATGAGCCTATAGGGCACAACAAGTGAAGTAGTTATTTTAGAATTATTATTTGACTAAGTACAAGTTCCTAGACGTTTTACATTTACACTAATTTCATTTAAGTTAAAAATATTACTTGTGTATTAAGCACAAAGGCAGACAAATATGGGGTAAGGTAGGAAGAAGTAGCAACTAAAGAAAAAAAACTGTGGTTATCAGATATCTCCCCTATAAGGCAATCTGTGGGGAGGTCTATGTTCAACAGTAGACTTTTGATAGGCTGTAAAGTTAAAGATAACCTGGTGGTGAATAGCCAAATTGTTTGTAGTGCAGGTGTATGATACTACAAACATCAATCTATGAGCCAAAGCGATTATGCCAACTCCTCCGGGCAAGCCTATTTCAGGCGGGGATCACTTACAGGCTGTTAAAGTAAAGTAAGTACCTGGTGTGATGGTGTCCTGCAAAATAATATCTCTGCTGAGTTCTTAAAAGCTCTTAAAATTGAAGATCCACATGGAATACAAATCTTCTAATGGAATGAGCAGTTTCAATACTTTCTTGCATCTTCAATACTTCTTAGGCAGTTACAAACTGCATCAAGTAGATGTAACTGAAAAATTGGAATGCAAATAAAAAAATAAAGTAAAAAATATTAAATTCAGAAAGAATGTACACTACCTACAATCAACAAAATAACATAAAAATAATGTAAACAAAATTCTTGCTTCCCTGATGGAGTTTAAATATAATAAACATAAATAGTAGATGTATTTAATTAAATATTAACACTAATATGTATTCCTAATAACATCCATTTATTTCTATGTTACTATATCTATAAATATTAAATTCAGAAGGAATGTGTGTACATTCCTTCTGAATTTAACAACATCTTCTATTAACAACTACCAATAAAAAACTGTGGTTTGACTCGTCTACTAAGCATGGCAACTACTGCAAGTATCCTCCTTTGAAATCTGAGGAAAGTCTATGTTCAGCAATGGGCTTTGATAGGATGTAACGGTTGTGGATATAGTTACTCTGACAGACACTTTTAACATAGATTTGTGTATATTTTGTGTGATTTTATTTTCACTCTTGAGAAATCTCACCTTGAGAATCCACAAATATAAAGTTGGCGCACATCTGCTCCTGTCTCGGCTAGTTATTGTCTTCGCACAGTGCGTTGAAATCCAAATATTATTTAATTGTTTTCAGTTTATGCTGATCTTCCAGATAAATAAGTAAGTACAAAAACAGCAGCCTGACGAATGTCAATGCCGTAAGTAATACCCGCCGTAATAATGGCCGGCACAGACATATAGATATGATGCTTATATTATGATATAATATGGCCGTCGGTTTTACTTGCGAAAGTCAATGACAAAATAGTGTTTCGTTCCACGGTGTCTTTGAACCATGTTATATGATATAAGCTAACACTTTAGAAATAGGATAAAAATGTCAGTGGTATCCTTTTAGTAATAAATATATAATATACAAAAATACAAATATAATATGTATATAATAAGTTATCTTGGTAAAAAATACATTTTTCTTTTAATAGAAACTGCAAAAATGATTCATTACACGCATTTTCCCCCATGTTACATTAACCAGAACACGGAATATCAAAACCACTCATTTTTTGTAGATTTCTTGATTCCGTTTAGATATTCATAAAATGTATAGGCCATTTATTATAATAAATTGGTAACTTTTTTTTGTATGTAATACCATTAAGGGTCGTTAAAATTTCTAGTGGGCCCAAAAACGACTGACTCCTTTCAACCTATATTGCTGCGAATAGGTTTCGGACCATCGCACGACATTAACCTGGTTTCGATACAAAAATTTGAAGATCCTAGTAACTTCTTCGGGCAGTCCGGTATCTTTCAATTTCTGCCGTAGGATATCGTAATTTACCAGATCGAACGCCTTGCTAAGGTCCAGAAAACAGGCATAAATAGACGTTCGTCTAACCGAATAGTACTTCACAGTTTGCTTCAACATAATATGGCCTACTCTGTTGACAAACCTGGCCTGAAGCCAAACCGATTGTCGTGTTATATGTATGTATATATGTTTATCAAGCTGGGCGTTAAGCAAACTGTCAAGCACTTTCGCAACAACCGTGGCAAGTGAGATAGGCCTATAGTTGGACTTATCAGATATATCCCAGTTTTGAAATAACTCCTTGGTAGAAAAGGTGTCTTACCACCAAAAGACATCGCGATGAAACTAGCATGTCTGAATAATAAATATTTAATGGTTATGTAGTATAGCAACACGTAGCACGAAGGACTATTTGCTCATAAGCCTCTTAAAATTGAGAGGCGACCGTTACTGCCTATTCAAGTCCACTGCTGAACACAGGCCTCTCCATAGATTGCCTCACAGGGGATATTTTCCATAGTCGTTACGCTTGGCAAGCGAGTTGGCAAACGCAGGTTTTTATTTTAGTCGTTATTAAAAGACGATGCTCCACATCTCTGATTTGTTTCCCTCTGTCACCTCTTACGATACCCACGTGATGATATGAGGTAGTGGGTATTCTTACACCGCCACTATAGGGACACTACGGTAATAGCTATAACTTTATGGGTTGTAACTTTAACTTTACCTACTATATTTACTTCTTTAACTAGGAGCAATAAATCCCCAAAAGCATTAC
>JAGSMP010002847.1:0-31330 GCA_029286625.1 Parnassius orleans
TAGAAAAGGTGTCTTACCACCAAAAGACATCGCGATGAAACTAGCATGTCTGAATAATAAATATTTAATGGTTATGTAGTATAGCAACACGTAGCACGAAGGACTATTTGCTCATAAGCCTCTTAAAATTGAGAGGCGACCGTTACTGCCTATTCAAGTCCACTGCTGAACACAGGCCTCTCCATAGATTGCCTCACAGGGGATATTTTCCATAGTCGTTACGCTTGGCAAGCGAGTTGGCAAACGCAGGTTTTTATTTTAGTCGTTATTAAAAGACGATGCTCCACATCTCTGATTTGTTTCCCTCTGTCACCTCTTACGTTACGGACGTGATGATGTGCGGTAGTGGGTATTCTTACACCGCCACTATAGGGACACTACGGTAATAGCTATAACTTTATGGGTTGTAACTTTAACTTTACCTACTATATTTACTTCTTTAACTAGGAGCAATAAATCCCCAAAAGCATTACCGTGAAAATTACTGTTAAGTTTGTGAGAGGCCGTTTCAAACAGATGTTAACAAACTTATGAAGAAGTGTCCGTACTTGTGGTTGAGTTATTGAGCGTTTTATACACTCTCATAGAATGTTACCGAATAATGCATCTGTCTTTCGTATGACCTTTAAGGTTATAATGTTATAACTACTGCCGATTCTGTTCTACAGATTCTACACAAGTATTGTTACTCCGATCTGGTTTTGGTATATTAGTCCTTACGTCGTTCATTTCATACTATTTCAATTAACCTAATCCCGATCTTGTAAGAATAGAGAGATCAGATAATTTGTTTATTAATTTCATCAAATCCACTTGAAAGAAGAAAAACCAACAACAAACCTTTTATCCTTTTAATACTTTTATGCAAACGCTTTTAATATTAAAGTAAGTAATTTAGAATCAAAGTTTAAAAGCTTCAGGTAAACATACAACCTAAGTACTTTAGAATCACCTTAGTAATTAGAAAAAATCGGTTGAAATTAATACAGAAGGAGGAAAGAAATCAACTTTTATGTGTTTTACTGTTGCTAACGAAAAGTGTCATCATTCTTCCTAATTTTTCAAAATGTAGATAATTATATTAAAAATTTGCTTTATCGAAACGAAGATTTACTGTGTTTTAAGATCAACATCGCTTATATCGCCCAATAATTTTTTGGAGTCCGTTTGGGTAGGTACCACCCAGGTGCTGTATTTCCTCTATTTGAAGTTGGCTGCAGGTGTCCATGGACTCCCCGAACGTGTTCCCGTCTTATCGTTCGTGGCGAGGGGCTTAGTAGTGTGGCTTGGTCACCCGCGAACAAAAAGAGGAACCCCTTGGCTTAGCTCGTGGTGTAGGGCCGGCCTGAGGTAGCCACTCCGAGTGGGCAGCGAACCCACTTCGGATGTGTGTCGGTAGGTTGCGGCGAGAAGGTGCCCTCTCTCCCTACCGCTGCAGCCGAGGTGGAGTCGCGGGGGAAGAGGAGTGCTGGTATGGCGAAGCGCCACTCGCCCTATCCTCCGCGACACTAACGGGGTCGCACCGTTGATGCGGTGGTGGAGGGGCCGCGGGGGAGAGGAGTGTCGGTATTGTGAGGCGCCGCTCTCCCTACCCTCTGCGGCTGAAACTTGGTTGGAGGCGGAGCCAAAGACCAAATCTGCCGCTGGGGTCGGGGAGGCTAGTGCTTTCGAGTGCTCGTTTTTCCTGGCCCCATGGCCTCCGCGTATCGGACTCGGGGGGATCCGTTACGCAGGTAGAGTTAGAGGCCGCAGAGGAAGGCCCAAGTTGTATTCCTGGTGCGTCTTAGCTGAGAAGAAAAAGGGGGAGGAGAATATAGAGGAGGGGCTGCTATAGGGCGGCCGGCTCTGATGGGGCTGCAGATGTGTGCGAAAGCGTTCCCGTGACCCTGTCAATATGCGGCGAAGGTCGAACACCATACAAACCCCATGGGGTTTTAGTCGGTACGAGTTCGACATAACCCGTCCTTGCCCCTGCGAGGCGGGAATGCGTAGGAATTTCCCCATGTAAAAAGAAAAAAAGGTGTCCATGGACTGCAGTAGCCACTTACCATCAGTTGGACTGTAAGTTCGTATGCCACTTTAGGTTTACATAAAAAATATATAAAAAATACTTTTAGCAGAAGAATTGATAATAATTGTAACACACTTGGGAGCAAATAACTCGTGCCACTTCCTTTTTCGTATAATGGTTAATATTTTTGGTTATATAGAACGTATCCATTCGAACCATATATCGTCTAAAAGTTTATTGAATAACCTTTACAATGAAGGTAAATTATTGAATAATAACCTTATTGAATGATAAATTATTGGTTCTAAAATAAAAATGGTAATTTTGATTGAAAATTTAGTAGGGTTAAAACAGCCCAGAAAAACAATAAAATACATTTTTTTTTAATAACTGGTAATACCCTCCCCCCAACCCCCCGTGCCCTGATGTGCATTCTTGTAGTCTTTTGGTCATCGATCTGATCATATTGTGGTATGTTCTCTTACTCTTCAAGCACTGCGACTTAAAGCTCGGGAATGGATGAAACCCGTTTTAGCTCGTCCCATAGGCTTCGTGCTGGGCATACCATTTGTTGAATCCCGATCGCCGATAAGTACTCCGTAACGATCCGCGCGGTATGAGTTCTCGCATTGTCATGCATAAACAAGAAATCTTCTCCGATAAAACTAGCATACGACATTACGTGGTCTTCGAGAATTACAGTTATGTTATCGGTCACCTGTCAGCTCAACTGTAGTTCATTAAATTTTTATTTTTTTAAATTAAGAAAGCTGCACTACTTTCAACTTTACATTAATATATACAACATAGATATCTAACAAACAAAATATAAAATAAACGCAATTTTGCGTTTTACACGCTTATTACAGCGTGTCTATCTATCTATTTAACGGAATCTTTTAATGTAATTTTAACAAACTGTGATTGACTTGAAAATTTGCACTCCTATCAAGGACTGATGACAATCCAATAATTTAATAACTTTATTCTAGTATCCTTATCAGGATCACCAGGATTATTCTCTCTGGAATCATCACAGCTCATGATCAATGCGTGTTTTTTACATTAAATTTTAATATTATTTTGTCTAAAACGTAATGATTTATATAGTCTTTGGTAATTATTCTGAGCATTGACTTTGCAGTATGAACTTCAACAAAATACATTAATTGTTCAAGGGAGGAACATTTATGTGTTTGACATCGATATGTATGTTTTCTTTTATTTTATTTTATGTATTAAAACGCATAATATTTTTAAAAAATTTTAGCTTTTTGCACTCTTTCCTCATGCAAACTTTAAGATTACCAAATTTCACACTCCTCAGTGCGCACAAAATGAGGTACAAAGTAGAGAAGATATTTTTTTATTAGCCTTGCAATGAATATTTTAATTTTGTAAATTTTTAACGTAGTCATTTTATCACCGACCGGCTTTTATTATATATTATCTACTATTTCATATCACACGGAACCTTTACTGCTTACATTTGATTAGTTAAAGTATTTTTTCCGACCGGTTTTGCTCGACCGGGTAAGTACCACGATTTCATAGAATACCAGCGTAAAATAGCAGCTTAATGCTGCTGTGTTTCGTATGGTGAGTTTAGAGAACCAGAGAACCCTTTTACTGGAAACGAGGCATTGCATATTAGTCCTCACGAACAGTGACAACGCATCTGCATTTTGATTCGTAGTCGAGGATAGATGTTGATGTTTATGGGCCACAGCAGCTACTTACCATGAGGTGGACTATGTGCTCGTTTATCACTCCCTTGTCTTATAAAAAAAAAAAACATTCCACAATATTTATATTGATTATATTTTTAGTTATTATCTGTTCTTAGACGTTTTTTCATATGTTCAGCCATAATCAATTTAGAATTCAATTATGTTCAGTTTTGTAACAAAAATCTAAGATAATCCCGCTTTGAGGGCGCGCTACGAAATTTAATATCAATTTGATTATGGTAATCAAATATAATAATATAAAATTTTCAAAAATAAAATTGTACACGATTTGTTTTTGAAACTTTTATTATAATTAAAATTAAAATATTTTTTAATTAATTAATCCTAAAGTGCAAAAATTATTAGGAATCTTTTGTTGGAAACCTGTATATTGAGTTCTACGTAAGGGAGTGTTCTTTTTTAGCAAGCCTAATAAAGAACGAAACCTTTGAGCAAGATTTTATGAGAGCTACGCAGAAGTTTCTCGCATTATGGAATCCGTGACGAGGCTATTCGTAGATGAACCAGAGTAATCTACACTAATATACATATATCAACGAATGTGTTGAAGCGGCAATAAACCACCATCAATTCGCACTATATACGACATAAAGGGTTTTGTGTAGTAAACCAGCAAAATCAATTACTTGATCACCTGATGAGAGTTGATGGATGCAGGGGAATCATGTTTAGTGGTAGTAATTGAATACATTTGTTTTGGATTTGTGATTGGCTGCAGAAATGGTGATGATGACTGCAATATTTGTGACATTCCCAACCTGCGCTTAACAGTATCGCGTACTATTTTCTACTTCTTTTTCTCATAAAAAAATTTGCTATGCGGTGGGTGTTTCGAATTATATGGCAGGCGTGCATTTTTTGAAAGAGTTTTCATACTCATCCAGTTACTGTGTGGATGGGTGGATACCTACAATATCAAAATCGATTTACCGAAATCGACACCCTAACAATTGCTAACGCTCCCCATTCAACAGTTGGTGAGATTTGAGTTTTTTACTATATATATATAGATAGATTCTCTCAGTTATTTACGTGGTAGAGCCATACTGCAGCTATAATATATATGATTGCAGTACGAATGGGGTGACTCAACCGGGGAAGGACCACGCTCTCACAGAATACAAGCGTGAAATAGCCGTTTAATGCTGCTGTGTTTCTTATGGTAAGTGTAGAGAACCAGATACTCTTTTTACTGGTAGAGAGGCTTTCCATCTTAGTTCTCAAGGGTGACAACGCATTTGCATTCTGCAGTTTGATTCTTATATGTATATAGGCCACAGCATCCACTTACTATCAGGTGGGCTGCTCGTTTGTCACCCTTATTTTCATGTCATGTCATATATGGAACTATCGATTCACTGTTTTCATTAGTTTAGACTGTTTTGCCTGTTAAATTATTAACACAAATGATGGTAGTTAATGGCTTATCTAACTTCATCCCCATACCGCGGTGTTGTTGTTTTATCCAAGCAAAAATATTATATTTCAGATTGGTTAATGGTTCAAAGGCACTTATGGGTTCTCAATACTGATTCATGATTCAAATGTCTAAATTAAATGCAATTGAGATAACGGTAATATTAGGTCCTTACATATGAAATTGGCGTTTTGTACGGGAGGAATATAAAGTCAATATTTTTTTTGTAAAATATATTTAATTAATCAAAGTATGCACCGTTGTTATATATGCACTTTATATTCTAAAAAAATCATGGGGGCGAGAATCAATAAACTCTTTGAAGGCGGTTTGGACAGCCGCATCGGAGTTGAATTTTTTTCCTTGTAAGAAAGTTGTCCAAATTCCGGAAAAAATGGTAATCTGTTTGAGCAAGATCCAGGGAGTACGGTGTTTGTAGCAGACATTCCAATTGCAGCTCATCTAACTTAGTGGTTGTTTGTTGTGCAGTGTGTGGTCTTGCGTTGTCGTGAAGTAGCAGTGACCTAGAGCGATTGACCAATCTCGGTTGTTTAGCAGCTAGTTCTTTCTTCATGGTTTGCAGTTGCTGACAATAGATATCTGCCGTAATCGTTTGGCCAGATATTAGAAAGCTGTAGTGAACGACACCGGCGCTAGTCCACCAAACACTCTACAAGTAACTTTTTTTTACTCAATTTTCGTTTAGGGCAGGATTTGGCTGGGTCTCCAGGGTTCAGTTATTGCGACGAGCGCTTCCGATTATCGTACAGTATCCAATTTTCATCACAAGTAATGATTCGATTTAAAATCCCTTCATTATGTGTCAGTTGAGCAAAGTATACAGCAGTCGACGCGTGTTTGCAAGTTCGATTCACTCAATTCATAAAGTACCCATCGTTTTTACTTTCCCGATTTCCTTCAAGTGGATTAATACAGTTCTATCACTTACCCCAAAGCCTGCAGCTATCTTTGAAGTGCTTTGTGATGGATCCGCTTCCACAATAGCCTTTAATTCTTCATTTTCCACTTTGGGATACAGAAACAGAGTGAGGTGGTCCCCACCCAAAATAACTCATGGTAGAGGTGTCTGCACACCAAAAGACATGATGAAACTTCAAATGTCCTGAATAATAAATATTTAATGGTTATGTAGTATAGCAACACGTGGCTTGAAGGACTGTTGTCACGCAAGCCTGCAAAATTGAGAGGCGACCGTTACTGCTATTAAGTCCACTGCTGAACACAGGCCTCTCCCATAGATTGCTCACGGGGGATATTTTCCATAGTCGTTACGCTTGCAAGCGAGTTGGCAAACGCAGGTTTTTATTTTAGTCGTTATTAAAGGGCGATGCTCATCTCTGATTTGTTTCCCTGTCACCTCTTACGATACCCACGTGATGATATGAGGTAGTGGGTATTCTTACACCGCCACTATAGGGACACTACGGTAATAGCTATAACTTTATATGGGTTGTAACTTTAACTTTACCTACTATTATTTACTTTAACTAGGGCAATAAATCCAAAAGCATTACCGTGAAAATTACTGTTAAGTTTGTGAGAGGCCGTTTCAAACAGATGTTAACAAACTTATGAAGAGTGTCCGTACTTGTGGTTGGAGTTACTTGAGCGTTTTATACACTCTCATAGAATGTTACCGGAATAATGCATCTGTCTTTCGTATGACCTTTTGGTTATAATGTTATAACTACTGCCGATTCTGTTCTACAGATTCTACACAAGTATTGTTACTCCGATCTGGTTTTGGTATATTAGTCCCTTGTCGTTCTTACATTTCATACTATTTCAATTAACTAACCCCGATCTTATAAGAATAGAGGATCAGATAATTTGTTTATTACTTTAATTAAATTCATTTAAAAGAAGAAAATCCAACAACAAACCTTTTATACTTTTAATACTTTTATGCAAACGCTTTTAATATTAAAGTAAGTAATTTAGAATCAAGTTTAAAATCTTCAGGTAAACATACAACCTAAGTACTTTAGAATCACCTTAGTAATTAGAAAAAATCGGTTGAAATTAATACAGAAGGAGGAAAATCAACTTTTATGTGTTTTACTGTTGTAACGAAAAGTGTCATCATTCTTCCTAATTTTTCAAGTGTAGATAATTATATTAAAAATTTGTTTATCAAACGAAGATTTACTGTGTTTTAAGATCAACATCACCTTTATCGCTTAATAAATTTTAGAGTCCGTTTGGATAGGTACCACCGGTGCTTCCTCTATTTGAAGTTGGCTGCAGGTGTCCATGGACTCCCCGAACGTGTTCCCGTCTTATCGTTCGTGGCGGGGGCTTAGTAGCTGTGGCTTGGTCACCCGCAGTGAACAAAGAGGAACCCTTGGCTAGCTCGTGGTGTAGGGCCGGCCTGAGGTAGCCACCCGAGTGGGCTTGGCGAACCCACTTCGGATGTGTGTCGTAGGTTGCGGCGGAAGGTGCCCTCTCTCCCTACCGCTGCAGCCGAGGTGGAGTCGCGGGAAAGTGCTGGTGCCGGCGAAGCGCCACTCGCCCTATCCTCCGCGACTCTAACGGGGTCGCACCGTTGATGCGGTGGTGTAGGCGGGGAGAGGGTGTCAGTGACAGAGGCGCCGCTCTCCCTACCCTCCGCGGCTGAAACTTGGTTGGAGGCGGATCCAAAGACCAAATCTGCCGCTGGGGTCAGGGGAGGCTAGTGCTTTCAGTGCTCGTTTTCCTGGCCCCATGGCCTCCACGTATCAGACTCAGGGGATCCGTGCGCAGGTAGAGTTAGAGGCCGCAGAGGAAGGCCCAAGTTGTATTCCTGGTGCGTCTTAGCTGAGAAGAAAAGGGGAGGAGAATATAGAGGAGGGGCTGCTATAGGGCCCAGCGCTGATGGGGCTGCAGATGTGTGCAGCGTTCCCGTGACCCTGTCAATATGCGGCGAAGGTCGAACACCACAAACACCATGGGGTTTTAGTCGGTACGAGTTCGACATAACCCGTCCTTGCCTCTGCGAGGAGGAATGCGGGAATTTCCCATGTAAAAGAAAAAAGGTGTCCATGGACTGCAGTAGCCACTTACCATCAGTTGGACTGTAAGTTCGTATGCCACTTTAGGTTTACATAAAAAATATATAAAAAATACTTTTAGCAGAAGAATTGATAATAATTGTAACACACTTGGGAGCAAATAACTCGTGCCACTTCCTTTTTTCACGTATAATGGTTAATATTTTTGGTTATATAGAACGTATCCATTCGAACCATATATCGTCTAAAAGTTTATTGAATAACCTTTACAATGAAGGTAAATTATTGAATAATAACCTTATTGAATGATAAATTATTGGTTCTAAAATAAAAATGGTAATTTTGATTGAAAATTTAGTAGGGTTAAAACAGCCCAGAAAAACAATAAAATACATTTTTTTTTAATAACTGGTAATACCCCCTCCCCCCAACCCCCCGTGCCCTGATGTGCATTCTTGTAGTCTTTTGGTCATCGATCTGATCATATTGTGGTATGTCTCTTACTCTTCAAGCACTGCGACTTAAAGCTCGGGAATGGATGAAACCCGTTTTAGCTCGTCCCATAGGCTTCGTGCTGGGCATACCATTTGTTGAATCCCGATCGCCGATAAGTACTCCGTAACGATCCGCGCGGTATGAGTTCTCGCATTGTCATGCATAAACAAGAAATCTTCTCCGATAAAACTAGCATACGACATTACGTGGTCTTCGAGAATTACAGTTATGTTATCGGTCACCTGTCAGCTCAACTGTAGTTCATTAAATTTTTATTTTTTTAAATTAAGAAAGCTGCACTACTTTCAACTTTACATTAATATATACAACATAGATATCTAACAAACAAAATATAAAATAAACGCAATTTTGCGTTTTTTACACGCTTTTATTAGCTTAGCGTGTGTCTATCTATCTATGTAACGGAATCTTTTAATGTAATTTTAACCAACTTGTGCCGATTGACTTGAAAATTTGCACTCCTATCAAGGACTGATGACAATCCAATAATTTAATAACTTTATTCTAGTATCCTTATCAGGATCACCAGGATTATTCTCTCTGGAATCATCACAGCTCATGATCAATGCGTGTTTTTTACATTAAATTTTAATATTATTTTGTCTAAAACGTAATGATTTTATGTATAGTCTTTGGTAATTATTCTGAGCATTGACTTTGCAGTATGAACTTCAACAAAATACATTAATTGTTCAAGGGAGGAACATTTATGTGTTTGACATCGATATGTATGTTTTCTTTTATTTTATTTTATGTATTAAAACGCATAATATTTTTAAAAAATTTTAGCTTTTTGCACTCTTTCCTCATGCAAACTTTAAGATTACCAAATTTCACACTCCTCAGTGCGCACAAAATGAGGTACAAAGTAGAGAAGATATTTTTTTATTAGCCTTGCAATGAATATTTTAATTTTGTAAATTTTTAACGTAGTCATTTTATCACCGACCGGCTTTTATTATATATTATCTACTATTTCATATCACGGAACCTTTACTGCTTACATTTGATTAGTTAATATTTTTTCCGACCGGTTTTGCTCGACCGGTAAGTACCACGATTCATAGAATACCAGCGTAAAATAGCAGCTTAATGCTGCTGTGTTTCGTATGGTGAGTGTAAGAACCAGAGAACCCTTTTACTGGAAACGAGGCATTGCATATTAGTCCTCACGAACAGTGACAACGCATCTGCATTTTGATTCGTAGTCGAGGATAGATGTTGATGTTTATGGGCCACAGCAGCTACTTACCATGAGGTGGACTATGTGCTCGTTTATCACTTCCTTGTCTTATAAAAAAAACATTCCACAATATTTATATTGATTATATTTTTAGTTATTATCTGTTCTTAGACGTTTTTTCATATGTTCAGCCATAATCAATTTAGAATTCAATTATGTTCAGTTTTGTAACAAAAATCTAAGATAATCCCGCTTTGAGGGCGCGCTACGAAATTTAATATCAATTTGATTATGGTAATCAAATATAATAATATAAAATTTTCAAAAATAAAATTGTACACGATTTGTTTTTGAAACTTTTATTATAATTAAAAT
The DNA here is from genome assembly GCA_029286625.1 of Parnassius orleans. Taxonomy (NCBI): domain Eukaryota; kingdom Metazoa; phylum Arthropoda; class Insecta; order Lepidoptera; family Papilionidae; genus Parnassius; species Parnassius orleans. The sequence goes on from JAGSMP010002847.1 coordinate 10,265, forward strand.
TAAAATATTTTTTAATTAATTAATCCTAAAGTGCAAAAATTATTAGGAATCTTTTGTTGGAAACCTGTATATTGAGTTCTACGTAAGAGAGTGTTCTTTTTTAGCAAGCCTTATAAAGAAGAAACCTTTGAGCAAGATTTTATGAGAGCTACGCAGAAGTTTCTCGCATTATGGAATCCGTGACGAGGCTATTCGTAGATGAACCAGAGTAATCTACACTAATATACATATATCAACGAATGTGTTGAAGCGGCAATAAACCACCATCAATTCGCACTATATACGACATAAAGGGTTTTGTGTAGTAAACCAGCAAAATCAATTACTTGATCACCTGATGAGAGTTGACGGATGCAGGGGAATCATGTTTAGTGGTAGTAATTGAATACATTTGTTTTGGATTTGTGATTGGCTGCAGAAATGGTGATGATGACTCCTATATTTGTGACATTCCCAACCTGCGCTTAACAGTGTCGCTTACTATTTTCTACTTCTTTTCTCATAAAAAAAATTTGCTATGCGGTGAGTGTTTCGAATTATATGGCAGGCGTGCATTTTTTTAAAGAGTTTTCATATTCATCCAGTTACTGTTTGAATGGGTGGATACCTACAATATCAAAATCGATTTACCGAAATCGACACCCTAACAATTGCTAACGCTCCCCATTCAACAGTTGGTGAGATTTGAGTTTGTCACTATACATAGATACTATACATAGATAGATCGTCACATTTATTTACGTGGTAGAGCCATACTGCAGCTATAATATATATGATTGCAGTACATATGGGGTGACTCAACCAGGGAAGGACCACGCTCTCACAGAATACCATCGTGAAATAGCCGTTTAATGCTGCTGTGTTTCTTATGGTAAGTGTAAAGAACCAGATACTCTTTTTACTGGTAGAGAGGCGTTCTATCTTAGTTCTCAAGAGGATAAACGCATCTGCATTCTGCAGTTTGATTCTTATATGTATATAGGCCACAGCATCCACTTACTATCAGGTGGGCTGCTCGTTTGTCACCCTTATTTTCATGCCATGTCATGGATGGAACTATCAATTCACAGTTTTCATTAGTTTAGACCGGGCCTTAGTCGCCTGTTACATTATTAACACAAATGATGGTAGTTAATGGCTTATCTATTCATCCCCATACCCGCGGTGTTGTTGTTTTATCAAAGCAAAATATTATATTTCAGATTGGTTAATGGTTCAAAAGCACTTATGGGTTCTCAATACTGATTCATGATTCAAATGTCTAAATTAAATGCAATTGAGATAACGGTAATATTAGGTCCTTATATGAAATTGCGTTTTGTACGGAGGAATATAAAGTCAATATTTTTTTGTAAAATATATTTAATTAATCAAAGTATGCACCGTTGTTATGTATGCACTTTATATTCTAAAAATCATGGGGCGAAATCAATAAACTCTTTGAAGGCGGTTTGGACAGCCGCATCGGAGTTGAATTTTTTTCCTTATAAGAGTTGTCCAAATTCCGGAAAAATGGTAATCTGTTCGAGCAAGGTCCAAAAGTACGGTGTTTGTATGGACATTCCAATTGCAGCTCATTTAACTTAGTGGTTGTTTGTTGTGCAGTGTGTGGTCTTGCGTTGTCGTGAAGTAGCAGTGACCTAGAGCGATTGACCAATCTCGGTTGTTTAGCAGCTAGTTCTTTCTTCATGGTTTGCAGTTGCTGACAATAGATATCTGTCGTAATCGTTTGGCCAGATGAAAGCTGTAGTGAACGACACCGGCGCTAGTCCACCAAACACTCTACAAGTAACTTTTTTACTCAATTTTCGTTTAGGGCAGGATTTGGCTGGGTCTCCAGGGTTCAGTTATTGCGACGAGCGCTTCCGATTATCGTACAGTATCCAATTTTCATCACAAGTAATGATTCGATTTAAAATCCCTTCATTATTGTGTCAGTTGAGCAAAGTAACACAGCAGTCGACGCGTGTTTGCAAGTTCGATTCACTCAATTCATAAGGTACCCATCGTTTTTACTTTCCCGATTTCCTTCAAGTGGATTAATACAGTTCTATCACTTACCCCAAAGCCTGCAGCTATCTTTGAAGTGCTTTGTGATGGATCCGCTTCCACAATAGCCTTTAATTCTTCATTTTCCACTTTGGTCTCCGGCCGTCCACGGGGTTAGTTCTGAAGGTCGAAATTTCCAGAAAAAACGTTGAAAAAAGCGTACCGTGCTTTTTTTGCGACACCAGCGCCGTACACATCATCAATCCTTCGAGCTGTTTATGCAGCACTGATGCCACGGTAGAACTCGTTCTCGTAAATATTCCGATATTTCATGTTTTCCATTGTGCGGTAATAAGCGACGCCAAAGAATAAAATAATGAGGAAAAAACAAATGAATGACTGTTTTCAAAACTCAAATGTACCAGCTAAATGAATTTATAAATTTGAATTTGGAATTCTTAACCAAAGAGGAGATATTTCAAATCTAAGTAGTCAGTACGACAAAACGCTAGTTTCATATGTAAGGACCTAACATTATATAAATATATTTTAACTTATGATAAAATAAATGTCTTACAGACTGAATTCCGGTCACGGTGGCCAGTCTCAACGTGATTAATAGAGCACGAGTGTTTGCCCAAACATACCTCACTCTTAAAGTCCCATGGAACGGAAATCAGACCGGAGAGAGACGCAGGTTCAATGGTTTTACGTGCTTTCCGAGGCACGGGAGTAAAACACCGCCAACTTCCTGACTTCGGGCTACTACTGAGAATTTCTTGATAAAAATAAAAATAAAGCTGTTAGGTGTTAGAGCTGATTTTGGCGAACCCGAGATCTTACGATCAACAGTCTCACTTACGACCACTAAACCAACGAAGCTGTCAATAGAATATATAGCCAATAGGTTAAATAAATTAGAGAAAGAGAAGTGAACGTATTTATTAACTTTTACTTATGGAAAATAAATTGAGAGCTTAACCGAAAAGGAGTTTGGATCAACAGTGACTGTTTGCAGCAAATTGGAAAAACCACATAAATGTATATTGCACAATACATGAGAAAGTTATATTCTAGGTTTACAAACAACAATCTGCCTTTAAACAAAGAATAAAAACGATACAAAGGACAGCCCGTAAGTGTCCTATTCTAAACCGTCTGGACCCGGTCAATTTGGCATCCAATTATGTGGAGCTTAGTGGGAAAAAAACCAAGTGTGATTCCAATTTAAAGCGAAGAGCAAGCTTATCAAAATGTACACAATATAAATGACACAAACATTTAGTTTTGTTACATCGATATAACAAAATTCGGGGATGTAAAATAGTAAGTAAATTTACAGCCTATATACGTCCCACTGATTGGCATAGGCCTCCTCTCATTTCTTAAAGTGCTATGGAGTAATAAGTCCATCACTACGCTCCCAGTGTCTTGGAAAACTATATATGTCTTCGAAATATTTTTATTCCTGAGACATGCAGGTTTCCTCACGATGATTTATTGGGTGGTAGTATCAGTATAGATTATTAATATATACTGATACTACTAATATCAGTAAAGATTTATAGTAAAATGACTTATAAAGCTATGATGATGATATAAATCTAATGAGCTTACTTAATAAAACTACTTTTACGGATTTTATTGCGTTTAATTCTGCTTATTTTTAATTCCCCACGTTACGAGTGCTTTGCAGCACTCATGGTCACGGGGACTGCGGTGATTTGCGTCCCAATGTCAAGGTTAACTCGGAGTACCTTCAGCTTTTTAATTCTTACTTTAAGTCCGATCAGCATTTATCTGCGTAGTTCGAACCAAAAGCTATAATTAAAAAAATTCAGAACATACAACGTACGCCCAATCTTGTAGTCTCGGACATAGGCCAGGACAGGCGCAAGCGCTATAAATGTTCTTTTATTATTTTATTAGTTAAAATAAAAACGATTTTTTGACGGCTCCGTGGCACAGTGACTTAGCAATGAGTTGCAGCGCTAAGGGCCGCGGGTTCGAACCCCGCACGGAACAGTATTTGTATGGCCTACAAATATTTTTTCTGGGTCTGGATGTTTGTCCTTGTGAAATATATGTATGTAAACTAGTCCCGCGATACAGGTGAAAATCCTAGTGTGGAGGTAACGTTTTTTTTTAAATTTAATAAACCCAATTAATAAGCCAAATTTAAAAGATGTAGTCTCAATATTACCTAAAAATTTAAAAGCTTTTTTTACATATTTAACTTTAATATTTGGTTTCATTGTAGAATCTCTGCAAGGTTTATGTTTGAATATTGATGAAGATGTGTGTCTTCGCACATAACTTTCCGTATGTTTACATAACATAACATCACATAAACACTCACGCCTGTCACCCAGAGGCGTAGGCAGAGACTGGACTTCCATCTGGCACGATCCTGACACATCTGTCTCGACTCCTTCATATCCATACACCTACGCACACATGCTCGTCGGTTAAGGGTCGGAGCATGCTTCACTTTTATAATTTGTTACTGTTTTTGCAGATTAATCACATTTAAGTAGATTTAGAGGTCTAAATAGTTAAAAGTTTTAATTTTCCTTATTATTTTTGTCGTCTCTTAACATTATGTATTCCGTTTTATATCGGAACTCCAAAACGGAACCTTTAATTTTTTTATATACTTTTGTTTGAAGATATTTTTAATAAGAAACAAAATACAATTAGATTTAAAAATGTCGATAAAAATTTATTGTACAATACTTATTTTCATATGATGATATTATTAAATGATAGGCAGAATTTCCAAATATCCAAAAAAATACATAAAAACAATTCATCCTACGGCATTTGCGTAAAACTAAAAAAAGGTGATATTAAACGACGTAGACTACGATCGCTAATGAATGAAAATGTAAACGCTATAATGAATTTATAAACAATTTCTAATAATATTTTTTATACCTACCGTATACTGCAATATCTTAGGCGTATTTAAAAGATCGAAATCAACTTATTTACAAACTACACTGATGGATATTTACAAACTTATACTACATTATTGTTATTTACAAAAAAAATCTTTTTAGCGATATCGCAGTAATCGTTCAAAATGTCCATCTTTTCTTTCTAAACACAAACTGGCACGTCTTTGTAAATTGTTTGTTTAACTCCAAAGCGTTTCTATCACTTTAAATCACATTAAATGCGTCTATTATGCGCTGCTTTAAATTACTAACACTTTGTGCTTCTTCTGTGTACACTAATTGTTTTAGTTTGGCCAACAAATAAAAGTCTAGAGGTGTTAGGTCTGGTGATCTAGCCGGCCAGTTCACAGGTCAACCGCGACCTATCCAGCTATCACCGAATAGGCTGTCCAATTATGCGCGCACAGATCATTCGTAATGAGCTGGACAACAGTCGTTCTAGAAGTACATTCCTTGGAGATAGCTCAGAGAAACGTTTTCCAACATTGTGTCAATGACGGAACGTATCATTTGCAGATAATTTACTCTCGTCAATCGACCTTCAATCCATATTGGACCAATGATGTGGTCGTTAATGATCGCCGCTCAAACGTTAACACTGAAACGAATTTGATGAACATGTTCTTTGATTTTGTGTGCGTTTTGGAAACTCCACCAGTGCTCATTGTGCACGTTGTAAATTCCAAAGCCGGTAAATATCGACTCGTCGCTCCACATGCGCATGGTCCTGCAGCCAATGACAAAACTCCTGGCGTGGTCCGGGGTCCGGCGCATGCAAAGCTTGCACGCGTGAGAAATGGTATGGATGCATATACATTGAAAAAGTAGCTTCCATACCACATACTGGCTTACGCCAAATCGACGAGCAGCTTGCCGGTTGCTCCTCCTTGGGTGCCGTTGAAGGTAGTCCAATATGGCATCTTCAATGTGTCTCGACAAGGATGGCCAGCCCCTGCCTCTGTCATGACTGGATAGCCGGAACTGGCCATGATCACGTAAGCGCTGATACGTCCGTTATATTAAATCAGTGCTGGGAATTTGAGGAACAGGCGTACCGCCCCTGCGTAACGATTGTCGATGTTCTTCTTCTGCGTACATTTGTCTTGAACCGTCTACGTTTTCACCAAAAAAGACATAAAATGTCACCATTACTAGGTACTCGATATTAGAGTATTGGTAGAGAACGCGGGGTGCAGGTGGGTACGCGTGGGCGCCACTTGCGTCTCGCTTACATCAAAGAGGTCTACGGCGGGTGTTTCGAGTGTCGGTTGTTTTCAATGGACAGCATCACGTTACAAATTCATTGATATTATTACCGCTCGTAAAGTAGGGTTGGTATGAATTTCGATAGTTCTTGATTGATTTATTCATTTATTTTAAAAGTTTTGTTTTTATTATTTTAGTATCGAGAGCTTACTTCAAACTAATAGTATTTATTGATAGATCAATTTCATAATTTGATTTTTTTTTATTGTAAAATATCAGTGCCGTTGGCTTCTACTCCGTACACCTGTTACACCCTATTTTTTCCAGACGGTAAAAAAAAAAGTCATATAGTATATATATTATTTTAAAGGTTTAACCTTACACAGTTTAATTGATAGATATGCTGAGCTATGATTTCTAAAGAAAAAAGAAGAAATAGTAAAAGAGAATACTCATCAAATCGTAAAGTTATAAACAACGAAGAAGGAAAGGAAGAGGGCTCCTTAAAATCGATACAATAATGAATATATGCAGGATTTCTTTTATTAATGAAGGCACTAACGATGTTATTCGATACTGTTATAAAAGCATTTAATTTGTCCGTACATCGCTGCCAAATTACTTGGTTCTGGCGCCCAAATTCGCTTTCAAAGTACCCTTTACGATGAGATAATGAATATTTTATACAACAGCCGTTGTTAAGCTTGTTGCTTACAGATACATTTTAAAATGGATAGAAACGCTCTCTGAAGTTGATTGCTTACAAATCATTTTCTTTTTCTGTATCAGTGATATATTTTGACGTGAAAAAATATAAGATAGACGCGTTGGCAGAAATTTAGAATCGAAAAACGAAAACACCAGTCACACCTGTGGATGATGGAATAATATTAAGAAGTTGTCAGACTTAAACTATCCTCACTGGTGACAGGCTGTGATCGCCACCCTACCACCTTATGGTTATTGAAGCAATTTTTCGATGAAAAACTCTCCAGCCAAATACTCAATGTTACTCAATTTTAAAATGTCGTTAAGTCTCGTGGTATCACAGTCACTTCGACTTAAAGTGATAGAGACAGCACGAGATTAACAGCATCTTAAAATTGAGCAGCGATTAGTATTGGGCATTAATATCTACAGTTAACTGTTATTTGATTATAGTTCTACTTACCGTTACATCTGTTAAAGTTCACTGCTGAACATAGCCCTCCTCCATTATGCCTCATAGGGGTATATTTTCCACAGTAGCCACCTTTAACAGGTTGGATACCAGTTTTTATCTTTTGTATCGTAAATTGCCGCATCCAGATTAACAATTCCTTTACTCTTAGCACGCTGTCCTCGGCGAGTGGACGAATGGTTTACGTGAAGTAATTATTTTGGAAGCTGCCAAATAATATCGGGATCTATAAGGTGGTGGCCGATTTGGCAACACTTGCTAGTATCGTCAATTTGCTATGGATTTTTGTCTGTATTAATTAGGCATGGAAGTTTTGTCACGACAGTTGTTACCTTCCCAGAATACTTAGTTTTGCCTGAATAATCGTTTATTTTTTTCTATTTGAATGAATGTATTTCTCTTCTCGTCTATTCGTCTATTTATCAAAGTCCACAGCTGAACCTATGTAAATTCCGTTGCTTCTTCTGTTGCAAGGAGGATTTGTCAGAATTTGTTTGATTATTTGTAAGTTTTCATCTTATCTTAGTTTGCATCTACCAGTACTTATATATGAAAATTGAACACACTGTGTTGTGCACAAAGTTAGTCTATAATTATTTAAGTAAGCATTATTATTTATCTGTTCACAATGATATCAATATCATAATGTATTTTTTTATAGGATAGGGTGACAAACAGCACACAGTCCACCTGATGGTAAGTGGTTGCTGTGACCATAGACATCTACATTTATCTTCAATAAAGAATCAAAATGCAGATGCGTCGTCACCCGTGAGGACTAAGATGGAATGCCTCTTTTCCAGTAAAATGGGTCTCGGTTCTCACACACTCACCATACGAAACACAGCAGTGTCAAGCTGCCATTTACGCTGGTATTCTGTGAGGCGTGGTCCTTCCCGGTCGAGCCGACCCATTCGTGCTACAACTATACTACTAATATAGCTGCAGCATGGCTCTACCACGTACATGTATGTATGTATAATAATAAGATCATATGTTTGTTTATACGTATTATTGTATAAAGTATTTTTATTTATGTAATGTACTTACATATTTATATAAAACACACATATTTCACTATAACTTTATATTTATTATTTACTACATAAGTGTATATACAACATATTTTGTAAAACTTTGTTAACTATTATAATTTACCGCATTGTAGTAATCATATCGTCACTTTCGTCATATGTGTCTGTCCGTGTCCATGATTTGTCCGTCTTTGAGGTAACATACTACTATAACTGTTATGAGGCTGTTAGTTACTTATGGCGTAGACAAAAACTTATTTTAAGTTTGTTTTCACTGCTCACTATTTTTATTCATTGTTTGCACTGTGTTGGTTGTACGGGAAACTATTAAAAACTTTATAGATTCATATTTATTCCTAATGATGTCTATAGATAGGAAATTAAATATATTTTATCAGAACGTAGTCTCCGTACCAAATGCCTTGACTTATATAATAATATACTATCGTGTAACTACAATGTTATACTCTTACAGAAACTTGGTTGCAGAGATGATATATTGATAACGAATTATGTGATGGAGGTTTGATATATTCCGTTGCGACAGGGACAGGGTGGTTACAAATAAGAGTTCAGGTGGAAATGTAATGATTTGTACCCGTCGTGAGCTAGGTGCGACTAAGCGTGTAGATTGGGGTTGTAAATATTTTGAATCTATATGTGTCAGCTTGCTTGCCCGATTTCTCGGCTCACAATACAACCTAAATATTATACTAGTTTACATACCACCAGATGAAGTTAAATTAGTTGAGTATATAAACGAATTTAGGATCAGTTTTGAGCGTTTTTATCATACTTCACAGACTTCTTTATGATTATTGGTGATTTTAATTTGCCTTGTTTAACATGGAATACTGGTGGTTGGTCTTTAATACCGATCAGCAAATCCGAGTTCAAATAGCTGCTAATACCTTGGCTGAGGATCTGAGCTTTAGGTATGAATCAATTTAATTTTATTCAAAATCGTTGTAATAATGTCCTCGACTTGTGTTTTCAAACTTATATTTACAAATAAAAAATCGGATCCTCTTTCCAGATTAGATTATTTTCATCCTCCATTCATGGTTGATGTCAATGATCTCCATCAAACCTTTAAAAGAGAAATCTCAACCGAAGTATAAATCCGAAATGTAATTATACAATCATCAATGAATTTTTGAATAATTTTGATTGGAATGAGTTGCTGTTGAATACCGCGTCAGTAGATCATGCTGTAGAAAATTTTTATAAAAAAAAATTAAACGAATGATTTTTTCTATTTGTTCCTGTTGTATCCTCTTTCAATAATTACTACCATGTTGGTACAGCCCTGCATTGCTCAAAATTTTGCGGGAGAAATCTAAAGCCCATAAATAATGGAAAAAATGGAAGAATCCTTGTGATTATGAAGAGTTTAAACTGCTTAGAGATAGACAACATCGTATACAAAAAAATGTTCCGAGTACTTCACGTATAACACTGAAAAAAATTTGAAAACGTCGCCAAGTTCTTTTGAAAATATGTTAAATCAAAGAGAGGGACATCCTCAATTTCTCTTTTAACAATAGGAATTACTCTAATGGGCAGGACATTTGCTCAGTATTTAATAACTATTTCAAAAGCGTATTTACTGCTTCTGTTTTACCATCAATTGAGTTTCAAACTCATTCCAATATGAGTATTGATCAGATCTCTAGCATAAATGTATCCCGGTAAGCTGTTCTTAAGTATCTTAAAAACTTGGATTCAAACAAAGACGCTGATTATGATGGAGTACCTCCTGTGTTCTTGAAGTCCTGCGCCGACAGCTTAAGTTAGTTCTCTTTGCTTTTTAAACTTTCTCTACAACATTAAAAAGGGCGCATATAATTCATATTCATAAAAAGGTGCCAAATATATGATAGATAATTACCGCCCAATTCCGATTCCTAGCACTGTGGCTAAAATTTTTGAAAAACTAGTATTTGATAAAATTTATCCAATTATAATAAAAGGTATAACTCATAACATGGTTTCTTGAAGAGACGCTCCACCACATCTAATCTTGCCTGCTTCACTGAGTACGTTCTCAATCATATGGAAAATCGTGGTCAGGTTGACGTGATATACGGATTTCAAAAAAGCTTTTGACCGTGTAAATCATGTTGTCTTGCTAAAAGCTCAGTCGCTCGGAATTCATGCGGATCTGCTTAGATGGGTCAAATCTTATCTATTGAATCGATCTCAAGAAGTTGTTCTCGGAGGATACAGGTCAGATTTTATTACTATCCCATCTAGTGTGCCTCAACGCTCTCATCTTGGCTCTCTTTTCTACAACGCATATATATTTGATATACATAAATTTATATATAACTCCCATCACTTACTTTACGCCGATGATAAGAAGATATTTCTCAATGTTCGTACTATTGAAGACTGCAATCTATTCAAAAAGATCTTGCCTCTTTATATAACTTTTACGTAGCTAACAGCATAAATGTAAGTATATCTAAATGTCAGTGCATATTTTTCACCAGAAAACTGAATCCAATAGTATTTCTCTATAATTTTAATGGAATTTTAATTAAGAGGGTCATAGTCGTCCCAGATTTAGGCGTACTCTTTGATGCCGGCATGATCATGCGAGATCGTATCAATAGTATATGTAGTAAATCTTTTCGTAATTTTGGATTTGTCATTCGCATATGTCTTCCATTTACGGAATTACTAAGTCTTAAAATAGTTTATTTTTCATGTGTAAGATCCACTCTTGAGTATGCATGCCAGGTTTGGTCACCGTTTTTTAAAATTTACATTGACAATATTGAAAGAATTCAACGTAAATTTATTTCACCCTGAACTATAAATTTAAACACAATAGCTCATCATATTTAAATGACTGCCGACACTATAACCTTCTTACACGCGAAGAAAGACGAAAACTGTTAGATGTGGGATTTCTATACGATATTTTACGCGATGGCATTGACTGTCCGGATTTACTGAATACTGTCACCTTTGTGCAAAGAAAACGTACTAGAATAACCAAAAAACTATGTATAGTATTCCTCGTCACTCCACACTTTACGGTAAAATAGTATCTTAACACGATTGCTATATCAAATTATCACAAAACATTTAATACCATCGATCCATTTATAGGCAGTAAAAGTGATTTTAGAAACAAAGTACGTGCATGCATTTTGAACACAGCTTCTGTTGTATAAATTACCTGTGTTTGTAACCAGTTACGTAGGATGCAGGTAAGGTACATTATGAAGAACACTTATTATATACTTACTAGCTATATTTAAATAATAAGTGAGCTATATAAATACTTTAGAATATGTATGTGTGTATATATGTGTGTGTATATATTTGTATGTATGTGTATGTATATATGTATGATAGATATGATATATCATAACATGATATAAATAAATTAATAAAAAAATTAACTCAATTTATCAGTAAGGCTTAATATCTAAGTGTTAGTAAACCTAATATTACTTAAATTTTATTACTGTTATTTTATTAAGCTGTTTTAAATTGTTCTAATTTCCATCGTTTTTATTCATTATAATTGTACCTTCTTACCTTTATACTAATATGTGGATAACTGTTATTGGCATGCTTGAAGTAAATTTGAAAATTGTATTTAGTGATATACGCTGTTGTTATCCTTATTAAATAAAATTAAAATAAAATAAAAGGACCGCCACGCTTGGGTGATCACGTACACCACTTTTGACTCGGCTTCCATCAACAGTCTAGGAATTATATGTCTGGAGTAAACGAGATGGTTATACCGTCAATGAGTTTACAATACTTAAATCATGCGAATTAAACGTGGCGATTATGCAGATTCGCCTTACAACAGGACAAGTCCATGTCCAGCTTTCGACTTGAACGAACTTGTGATTTTTTATATAATCATCTAGTTTGTGGTAGAGCCATACTGCAGCTATATCAATGTTGTAGCACCAAAGGTTTGGCTTGACCGGGGCTTATTAGATTAATAAGGACCAAGTCTCAGAATACCAGTGTAAAATAGCAGCATAATGCTGCTGTGTTTCGTATGGTAAGTGTCGAAGACGAAAATCTAGAATCGGAGACCCTTTTACTGGAAACGAGGCATTCTATCTTAGCCCTCAGGGTGACAACGCATACTGCAGTTTGATTAATCGAAAACAGATGTAGATTGCTATGTTCCAAAGCTTCCGCTCACTATCAGTTGGACTATAAGCTTGTTTGTCACCCTATTCAATATAAAAATATATTACACCATAAATACCCAGACCAGCATCAGAGTTAAAGTTGCGAGACGTCTGGTACTGCGATTTTCAATCCGCATGTTATCAAAATCCCTATAATGAGAAAGACCAAGGTCCAGCAGTGAAAATTTGCAAAGAAGAACTGATTTAAATAAACACTTGTACTAGTTTAACAATATTAAACCAAATCACAAAATGAAGCTGCAGTTTCAACAAGTGACAACAATCGCAAGTATAAATTATAAGAAGAAGAGACTAACCTAGGGTAACACTTCAGCGGAAAGCGTTTGTGGAGCGATGCAGCGTAGCGTTAAAACCACATGTTGTTGCAGTACCCGGAGTAGCCGCGAGTTGTATTAGAAACACGCCGCAAGCGCCGCCAGTTCTGGTGGAATTGTTTGCCGATGTGAATCAGTCCGCAACTGTATTATTTCTATTCAATAGGATAATAATATTTTGTAGCCGTGCTGCACATGTTATCAAAATCTACTGTTAAACATAGGCTTCCCCATAGATTGCATTATGGGGGAGGGTTCTAAACTACTACTGCTACACTACCCATCTCTGGATTTTTTCCATTGTTGTTTTTTTATAACACCACGGGATTTATGGCGTAGTGAATATTCACCACCGCCATTACATGGTTAAATAACGCATCATAAATAAAATATGTAAAATATATAATATTCTGCATTTATATACAATTTTAAGTGGACTTATTATGGCTATATTATGTATGATATACTATGTATGATATGATATATTATGGCTGCCATGATGATGATGGTGATAATTTTTATCAACAGTAAAAAAAACAGTTTAAGTGATACGAAAATTTAAAACTTCTCTCACGCAAAAGTCCTGATAACTTTATTTAAATACAGCAAAATGTTCAGATTTATCGTCGCGACATGCAAATGAATGATCGAATTAATTCCCAATCACACTTCAGCAGTGAGATTATTAACAATCTTTATTAGTATAAGGCGTCGCTAACTCGTAACATAACGACGTTATACTGACGTCTAATAATTAGATCACACCGGGAGTAATTTTAATAATTTATGTCTTGTCGATAACAGTTGCTGCCAAGTCGCCACTTACAAGTGAACTTACGGTCCTAGCTGCTTCTCACCTTGAAATATGTGATCCCAGGGACCAAGCTCCAATGGTCGTCTGTACCACTAAAGTCTTAATTAACACCTGCGTTTCACCAAGTTTGTAACGCATAACTTCCCGTTTCCCAAGCGGAGACACAAAACATACTACGTTTGAAGTCCCGGTGCTTACTTGGTGAAACTCTGTTAGATGGTGCAACAAATAACATATCCAAACATGTTCGACAGCTACTAATCTTTATATTAACACGTAAAGGGAAAACTTAGCAAAACTTTTTAAGCATATTGCTCGCACTGAGGAGTGTGAGATTTGGCATAGTTAAAGTTTATATGGAGAAGGAGTGTCGCAAGCTAATTTTTTTTTAAATATTATGTCTTATAAATACTTAAAATTAAGTTAAATAAAAATTTCATTATTAACGTTAATACGTTAATCTGTACATTTTATGTAGTTTGAACAAATTTGGGACAAATTAAGTCGTAGTTTACGTTTATACTGCCAATGTCTCGTGCATACGTACATATGTATGTAATTACTCTAAGGTCTCGAGTAAGTATAAAAGAGTATGTAATCACTAATCAGAATCAGTACGTTTTACGCAAAAAGGCGATTTAGTATATTAGATATCTGTGTTTTATTTATTAATTTGCAGTTAAAAATAAAATAAAGTTTTCTTAATATACAAACCTACAAAATTAATGAATTAAGGTCGAAATTCAAAGACAACGCGACGACTATTATAACAAGTATAGGTATGTATGTTCGCTTGCTAGAGCATATATGAGTATATTTTCGATATATTTTATGGATATTCGACTTAAGGAATGGTTTTGTTCGTTTATAATATGAGAATGATTTACCAGCCAACCACCTAATAATATGTCCACCATTTCATCTATTGCAGCCTATTAAATGTTCTCTGAGAACAAAGGCCCACCCACAAATTGCCTCATAGAGAGGATTTTGCCATAGTTTCCACGTTTGGCAGGTGGGTTGTAAGTACAGTTTTAGGGTTCCGTACCGAAGGGTAACTAACAGGACCCTATTGCTAAACTCCGCTGTCCGTCCGTCTGTCTGTCAGTGGGCTGTAGCTCATGATCCGTAATAGGTAGACAGTTGAAATTTTCACAGAATGTGTATTTCTGTTGCTGCTATAATAACAAATAATAAAAAGAATAAAAATTAAAGGGGCTCCCCTACTAGAAACGTGTTTTACGATGGTACGGAACCCTTCACGCGCGAGTCCGACTCGCACTTGGCCGGTTATTTTTTTAGAAAACAGCTGCGGGTTTGTTTATCTCTGTCTCCTCTTACGGCACCGAAGGGACGATATGCGGTAGTGCCTACTCTTACATTGCCACTTCACGATAGAGCTGTTAATTATTTCATTTAGTTATAATATTATTAGTTATGAGTTATCTTCGCTTGCAAGCATAACTTAGTTTATTTTTTATCTGTTTTGATATTTGACATATGTAATTATGCTGCTTATATTATGTAAGAATCATTTACTAATAAAGCAAAGTAAAGTTGCAGCCTAAATACGTCCTACTGAGGAACAGACGTTCTACTGAATAACAGACCTCCTACTGAAGAACAGACGTCCTACTGAATAACAGAGAAGCAACAGACCTCCTCTCATTTCCGTGACGGTTTTAGGGCAAGGAATTGTACACGCACAGCCCCAATGCATGTTGGCGGACTTCACATGTTTTCAAAATATTATTTAATAAAATGTTTTTAAATCGAAATAATATTTTTAGTATATTTCCGATACCGCCAAGCACGTGGTAAATAAGCACTAAAAATTGCAATAAACAATTACTTTGGTGCGTTTTGCTCGCGTTCTGTGAAGTTTACAGCGAGCTCTTACCCCCTGAGCTACCACGTCTCTAATCACGTATAATTTACCAGCCAATCCACTTTATAATATTGTATAAGTCAAACCTGGGTGTGTGTGTTTTGAATTTCACAGTGAACGCTTAGCCCTTCAGGTACGACGACTCTGAATTTAATTTTATTTAAGTAAAGTTAATGCTTATTACTAAAAACATGGAATAAAACCTTCGCAGTCATGGGTACTCGAAAGTCATTTAAAACAAAATTCACGTTTAAAAGAAAAACTTCGCAAATCAACATGAGCGCCATCCACGTATGTGGTTTACGCCACTTTGGCCTCGTTAAAAGTTTGTTAGTTTTGATTAATTACGCATGTGCGACGCCAGACGAATGTCAGCCATTCGCCATGCAGCCTTAAACTGTAATTCAACGAATTTAAAATTGGAATTGGTTTCATATATTAAACCTATTCTATAAGTGATATCAGTCTGTGAAAATTATAAAGTACAAATTAATGATTGATAGAACTGTCTATGAAAAAATATTACTGTGACAAGTAATGTGTGTCACCGTGTTGTGGCGTCATCACCCCGTTTTGTCCAGTGGGTGTCATAAGAGTCGACTAAGGTATATGGCAGAAAGATTTTGTAGCTTCCGATAGATGGTAGTATAAACGTTTACTATTATTATTAGTATTTATAAGCATTATAAGTATTTTAATAGGTAGAGCCAGGCTGCAGCTATGTTACTGGTATAATTGTAGCAGGAATGGGTCAGCTCGACCGTGGAAGGACCGCGCTCCCATACTGCTCTGATACGGAAGAAGGCGGCTAAGTCACAAAAGTATGTTTCGAGAAAAATTGAAAAAACCGCGAAATCGGTTTTCTTCATAGATATCACTGAGAAAATTGTTACAACTATTGGAATGTATGTAAAAAAAATTACGAATCTTTCATACACATTTTTGACTGAAATTATTGGCCTACTGTTCTGTAAAATATAAAAATGTAGCTAACGTAAGTATTGAATAATTATATCTGACTGTTTATCGCAATAAAAAACAGTTACCTTTGCTTGCAGTCAAATAAGGTCTGAAATGAAAATTTGGCTCTCAACTTTGAATTTTTGATATAATGTAGTTTTAATGATACGAAAACAATGTGTAAAGGTTTTCGTGTCTGCAACCCCCGGCAAGGGTTGAAAAAAAATTGTCAAAAGTATTTTTTGCAATTACACGAAAAAGGTAAAATTTGACAAAATGCTCTAATAAAATGTATAGAACACAACATGTGCATGTCTTGCTCGGTCAAAATTAACCGAGTAAGGGAGGTTATAAGTTTAGGGGATGAACGTAAATTTTAAAAAATCGTCAGTGATAGAAATATAAGCGAATTTTATTTTTTTAAATTGCATAAAAAATTTAAACTTTAATTTTAGGGATACAGATTTTATTATTAAAAAATATATAACAATTTTATACCTGCAAATATCACACCTGCCGAATTATACCAGGATTTTTTTCTAAATATCTAAATATGCCAAAAAAAAATAACTCATTAATTTTTAAGCATTCAAATTTCAATTTGAAAATTTCAAATGGTTATAATTTTTTTTTACTTATTTGACTGGACTACTGATCATATTTATGATCGATTCTTCACACACGCATAAACACACTAAACGCTTTTAAGCGTAGCACATTCAGTTTGCCGTTGTTTAAATATTGTTTCAAATATAATTCAAAGTTTCATCATACACTAAAAGCCGTGATTGCTTTTTGGGAAGTATGTGATTTTAATATATTTTATTAATTCTACGCTTGAAAGCAGATAGGTGTTTTAGCCGTGTTTTGGCTTCTACTACCATTGTTTACGGCCTTTAACATATTATTAAGGTATATCCTAGCCAAACTGCTGCTAAGAATAAAGCAATTATTAACGCTTAACTGCCTCTTAGCTTAGAAATGTGTTTAACTGCATTTTTCTTAGTTTCACAAAATCAAATTTTATATTCTACTAAGAAAATAAATCGTTAAAATCAATTAACGGTTTTATAGCGTAACGGTGCATATTAACTGATTTCTAGCGTATGACAGCAAAGAAAATTTTGCACTTAACCGCCGAAATGCTTAATCTATCTCTAGAACTTTCAAACGTAAAAATATAATTCTAATATTGGCCGATAGAAATTTTTGCTTAGTTTAGTAGTGCTGAAAGCTCAAAATCGACGAAATGCACTTAGCCGCCTTCTTCCGTATCAGGGAAGCACAGAATACCAGCGTAAAGTAGCAGCTTAACGCTGTTGCTGCTGCAATTACATAAAATGGAGCTTTTGCGAGATCTAGAAAAATCATCATTAATGACCAACTTTCACTAAGTTGGCATTGTTTGAGATAGTGTTGTACAAACTTACCGAGGAGTAGAAAATCCTTCGATGGATTGGCCACCTGATGTTATGTAACTACCGCCCATGAACAACTGCAACACCAGGGATTGCAGGTGAATTGCTAACCTTTTAAAAGGAGGAGTTTCTTTTCTTGAGGTGTTTTCAAGTGTTTTAGATGCATAAAAAGTGATTTATTTAAGGGTGACAAACGACCACACAGTCTATCTGATGGTAAGTGCTGCGGTACTGCGGTCCACTGATATCCACATCCAGCCTCGATCAAGAATCAAAATGTAGGTGCGTTCTTACCCATGAGGACTAAGTTAGAATGCCTTTTTCCAGTATAAAGGGTTTCCGGATCTTCATACTAGCTATACGAAAAATAGCAGCATTGAGCTGCTGTTTTACACTGGATGTAAAAAGTGCTCAAATTTAATACTTTGAGAGATCGTGAGTATTAATATAGAAAGAAGTAAATAATATTTTTCAAGCTACACTACAATTCAGAGAAAAGAAACGAATTAGTAAAATTATAGTTATATTACATATACCTTACACATAATATATCATATTATGTCTTATCTTATCATAATATGATATATTATGATAACATAAGACATTCCTTTGAATAAAATATGCATCTATAAAATACCGGTTGGATCGAGAGTGAGCGATAAGTTGCGTCACTCTAGCGGAGCGTCATATCGATGGTGGAGAGGTGGAATTGAGGGTATATCGAGAAACCCTCCCCACTAGTTTGTGCAGTATAAAGTTCACTGTAGGCGTCGTGAGCGAGAGATTCCGTCAAGTCATTCTACGAGTGCTAAGATAGTATCGTGGTTCTGTTCGTTGTGGTGGTTCTTCTGGTGCAGGCATGGAAGATGGTGTTACTGAGAGACTGCCATATGTTACATTGAGATGGATAGTGTTGCTGTTGGTTTGCATACTTTGGTGTTATCATGTAATTACGTCCCTCACATTACACCAATGTGTAATTGTGGCGGGGACATATTACGGTATGATCGAACTGTAATTGCCTATACTCAATGTATTGTGCATTACGCTGTTTTATTGCTGATAATGATTAATTGCGCAAGTTGAACATCCGCTCTCAGACTTTTATATTATTTTTAACAATTTATTTATTTATGTCCAGTAGTTGCAATATATACTATTTATTGCTTTATATCTTTGCATTACACATTATGTTTATTGAACTACAGATAACAGGCTATCACAACATGACTAACTTATCCTTAATTTATTATTTATTAACCTTATTTTATTAATTAACTTTATATGTATTTCCGAGATCAGATCGGGATCTCCTGTTGTATTTCCGACATGCTTATTTCTTCTTCAATTATTTTCTGCATACATATATAATTTAGTGAGATATCATTACAAATTGACGAGAGTAGCTTAATGATTAAGCCATCTAAATTGCCATTCGACTACTGTTACTTACCTATATTTTTTCATGGGGATATGGATCTTCTTTTTCTTGAGTATAGTATTCCACCATCTTTGCATATGGACAGATTCACGGAAATGATTTTTTATAGTATAAGGGTGACAAACAAGCACACCACTTACGTGGTAAAGCCACGCTGCAGCTATATTATGGATATAGCACGAATGGGTCGGCTCGACCGGTGTAGGACCACGCTCTCCCGGAATATAAGCTTAAAATAGCAGCTTAATGCTGCTGTGTATCGTATGATGAGTGTAGAAAACCGGAGAATTTTTTTACTGGAAACAAGGCAGTCCATCTTATACATTAAGGGATAAAAACGCTTCTGCATTTTGATTCTTAACTGTAGTTAAATAACACAGCAGTAATAAGTTGCTATTTTACGCTGGTATTCTGTGAGAGCGTGGTCCTACCCCGGTCGAGCCGACCCATTCGAGCTACAACCATAATATAGCTGCGGCGTGGCTCTACGGTCCTTTCGCACACATCCATAGTCGTCAACATACTCCTAACACTTTCCGCTTGCTTGGAATGGTTAAAAAGAATATATATGTTACTTTTGTATTAAAAACGGTAACTTAAAATAATTGGACGAGATCCGATAATTTTTTTAGCAATAAGATTAGTTTTTGAAATATTAAACTCCAAGATAGCCAAAATACCCCATTTTATTATATGAGACCAACATTTGATAAAATTCGCCAATTATAATTTCGTGTTTGTATAGTCGTAAATTAATAAATAAAACATAAAATCATCTCTAACTTTGCTTAAAATGGTCTTTTCTGTGTATATTTTCTTTTTATATAGTGTAATTAATTGCCCCCTATAATTCCCTGTTGATTTTTCATAAAATTTTCACAGTTAAATTACTGATTTTCATATAATTCGTTTTCTTAGAATCGTATTTTCATAAAATTTTAAAATTTTTTCAAATCTTCTTTTATTTCGCTCATTTTGCTTCTGTTAGGTCCGTCCCGTGTAGAAACTGCCAACTGCTTTCAAATCTGTAAAATAAAACACACGGAATTAGAAAATCGCTACTTACCTAAACCGAGGTATAGTGGTCAATCGATACAAATATTTAAATTCAACTATAACTTTGCTGATAAATTCCCTGAAAATTCGTCTTTTTCGTTCAAATTTTTTTCTAAATAGTACAACTAATTGTTCCTCATATTCTCCTATAGTTTTCTTATTAAATTTTTACTGTTATATAATAAATTTTCACATTTTCATTCTTTATAGTCGTAAATTAATAAATAAAACATAAAATCATCTCTAACTTTGCTTAAAATTAGTCTTTTCTGTTTATATTTTCTTTTTATATAGTGTAATTAATTGCCTATAATTCCCTGTTTTCATAAAATTTTACAGTTAAATTACTGATTTTCATATAATTCGTTTTCTTAGAATCGTATTTTCATAAAATTTTTAAATTTTTTCAAATCTTCTTTTATTTCGCTCTTTTTGCTTCTGTTAGGTCCGTCCCGTGTAGAAACTGCCAACTGCACTCAAATCTGTAAAATAAAACACACGGAATTAGAGAAAATCGCTACTTACCTAAACCGAGGTATAGTGGTCAATCGATACAAATATTTAAATTCAACTATAACTTTGCTGATAACTTCCCTGAAAATTCGTCTTT
>JAGSMP010002848.1:0-17057 GCA_029286625.1 Parnassius orleans
AAATAAAACATAAAATCATCTCTAACTTTGCTTAAAATGGTCTTTTCTGTTTATATTTTCTTTTTATATAGTGTAATTAATTGCCCCTATAATTCCCTGTTGTTTTTCATAAAATTTTCACAGTTAAATTACTGATTTTCATATAATTCGTTTTCTTAGAATCGTATTTTCATAAAATTTTAAAATTTTTCAAATCTTCTTTTATTTCGCTCATTTTGCTTCTGTTAGGTCCGTCCCGTGTAGAAACTGCCAACTGCTTTCAAATCTGTAAAATAAAACACACGGAATTAGAAAATCGCTACTTACCTAAACCGAGTATAGTGGTCAATCGATACAAATATTTAAATTCAACTATAACTTTGCTGATAACTTCCTGAAAATTCGTCTTTTTAGTTCAAATTTTTCTAAATAGTACAACTAATTGTTCCTCATATTCTCCTATAGTTTTCTTATTAAATTTTACTGTTATATAATAAATTTTCACATTTTCATTCTTTATAGTCGTAAATTAATAAATAAAACATAAAATCATCTCTAACTTTGCTTAAAATTAGTCTTTTCTGTTTATATTTTCTTTTTATATAGTGTAATTAATTGCCTATAATTCCCTGTTTTCATAAAATTTTCACAGTTAAATTACTAATTTTCATATAATTCGTTTTCTTAGAATCGTATTTTCATAAAATTTTTAAATTTTTTCAAATCTTCTTTTATTTCGCTCTTTTTGCTTCTGTTAGGTCCGTCCCGTGTATAAACTGCCAACTGCACTCAAATCTGTAAAATAAAACACACGGAATTAGAGAAAATCGCTACTTACCTAAACCGAGGTATAGTGGTCAATCGATACAAATATTTAAATTCAACTATAACTTTGCTGATAACTTCCCTGAAAATTCGTCTTTTTCGTTCAAATTTTTTTCTAAATAGTACAACTAATTGTTCCCCATATTCTCCTATAGTTTTCTTATTAAATTTTCACTGTTATATAATAAATATTCACATTTTCATTCTTTTATAGTCGTAAATTAATAAATAAAACATAAAATCATCTCTAACTTTGCTAAAATTAGTCTTTTCTGTTTATATTTTCTTTTTATATAGTGTAATTAATTGCCCCTATAATTCCCTGTTGTTTTTCATAATTTTTACAGTTAAATTACTGATTTTCATATAATTCGTTTTCTTAGAATCGTATTTTCATAAAATTTTTAAAATTTTTCAAATCTTCTTTTATTTCGCTCATTTTGCTTCATTGAGTCCGTCCGTGTAGAAACTGCCAACTGCACTCAAATCTGTAAAATAAAACACACGGAATTAGAAAATCGCTACTTACCTAAACCGAGGTATAGTGGTCAATCGATACAAATATTTAAATTCAACTATAACTTTGCTGATAACTTCCTGAAAATTCGTCTTTTCGTTCAAATTTTTCTAAATAGTACAACTAATTGTTCTCATATTCTCCTATAGATTTCTTATTAAATTTTACTGTTATATAATAAATTTTCACATTTTCATTCTTTTATAGTCGTAAATTAATAAATAAAACATAAAATCATCTCTAACTTTGCTTAAAATGGTCTTTTCTGTTTATATTTTCTTTTTATATAGTGTAATTAATTGCCCCTATAATTCCCTGTTGTTTTTCATAAAATTTTCACAGTTAAATTACTGATTTTCATATAATTCGTTTTCTTAGAATCGTATTTTCATAAAATTTTAAATTTTCAAATCTTCTTTTATTTCGCTCATTTTGCTTCTGTTAGGTCCGTCCCGTTTAGAAACTGCCAACTGCACTCAAATCTGTAAAATAAAACACACGGAATTAGAAAAATCGCTCTTACCTAAACCGGTATAGTGGTCAATCGATACAAATATATTAAATTCAACTATAACTTTGCTGATAACTTCCTGAAAATTCGTCTTTTTAGTTCAAATTTTTTCTAAATAGTACAACTAATTGTTCCTCATATTCTCCTATAGTTTTCTTATTAAATTTTACTGTTATATAATAAATTTTCACATTTTCATTCTTTTATAGTCGTAAATTAATAAATAAAACATAAAATCATCTCTAACTTTGCTTAAAATTAGTCTTTTCTGTTTATATTTTCTTTTATATAGTGTAATTAATTGCCCCTATAATTCCCTGTTGTTTTTCATAAAATTTTCACAGTTAAATTACTGATTTTCATATAATTCGTTTTCTTAGAATCGTATTTTCATAAAATAAAATTTTTCAAATCTTCTTTATTTCGCTCATTTTGCTTCTGTTAGGTCCGTCCGTGTAGAAACTAACTGCACTCAAATCTGTAAAATAAAACACACGGAATTAGAAAATCGCTACTTACCTAAACCGAGGTATAGTGGTCAATCGATACAAATATTTAAATTCAACTATAACTTTGCTGATAACTTCCTGAAAATTCGTCTTTTAGTTCAAATTTTTTCTAAATAGTACAACTAATTGTTCCTCATATTCTCCTATAGTTTTCTTATTAAATTTTTACTGTTATATAATAAATTTTCACATTTTTCATTCTTTTATAGTCGTAAATTAATAAATAAAACATAAAATCATCTCTAACTTTGCTTAAAATTAGTCTTTTCTGTTTATATTTTCTTTTTATAGTGTAATTAATTGCCCCTATAATTCCTGTTGTTTTTCATAAAATTTTTACAGTTAAATTACTGATTTTCATATAATTCGTTTTCTTAGAATCGTATTTTCATAAAATTTTAAAATTTTTTCAAATCTTCTTTTATTTCGCTCATTTTGCTTCTGTTAGGTCCGTCCCGTGTAAAACTGCCAACTGCACTCAAATCTGTAAAATAAAACACACGGAATTAGAGAAAATCGCTACTTACCTAAACCGAGGTATAGTGGTCAATCGATACAAATATTTAAATTCAACTATAACTTTGCTGATAAATTCCCTGAAAATTCGTCTTTTTCGTTCAAATTTTTTTCTAAATAGTACAACTAATTGTTCCTCATATTCTCCTATAGTTTTCTTATTAAATTTTTACTGTTATATAATAAATTTTCACATTTTTCATTCTTTTATAGTCGTAAATTAATAAATAAAACATAAAATCATCTCTAACTTTGCTTAAAATTGGTCTTTTCTGTTTATATTTTCTTTTTATATAGTGTAATTAATTGCCCCCTATAATTCCCTGTTGATTTTTCATAAAATTTTCACAGTTAAATTACTGATTTTCATATAATTCGTTTTCTTAGAATCGTATTTTCATAAAATTTTAAAATTTTTTCTTCTTTTATTTCGCTCATTTTGCTTCTGTTAGGTCCGTCCGTGTAAAACTGCCAACTGCACTCAAATCTGTAAAATAAAACACACGGAATTAGAAAATCGCTACTTACCTAAACCGAGGTATAGTGGTCAATCGATACAAATATTTAAATTCAACTATAACTTTGCTGATAACTTCCTGAAAATTCGTCTTTTAGTTCAAATTTTTTCTAAATAGTACAACTAATTGTTCCTCATATTCTCCTATAGTTTTCTTATTAAATTTTTACTGTTATATAATAAATTTTCATTTTCATTCTTTTATAGTCGTAAATTAATAAATAAAACATAAAATCATCTCTAACTTTGCTTAAAATTAGTCTTTTCTGTTTATATTTTCTTTTTATAGTGTAATTAATTGCCCCTATAATTCCTGTTTTTTCATAAAATTTTTACAGTTAAATTACTGATTTTCATATAATTCGTTTTCTTAGAATCGTATTTTCATAAAATTTTAAAATTTTTCAAATCTTCTTTTATTTCGCTCATTTTGCTTCTGTTAGGTCCGTCCCGTGAAAACTGCCAACTGCACTCAAATCTGTAAAATAAAACACACGGAATTAGAAAATCGCTACTTACCTAAACCGAGGTATAGTGGTCAATCGATACAAATATTTAAATTCAACTATAACTTTGCTGATAACTTCCCTGAAAATTCGTCTTTTAGTTCAAATTTTTTCTAAATAGTACAACTAATTGTTCCTCATATTCTCCTATAGTTTTCTTATTAAATTTTTACTGTTATATAATAAATTTTCACATTTTCATTCTTTTATAGTCGTAAATTAATAAATAAAACATAAAATCATCTCTAACTTTGCTTAAAATTAGTCTTTTCTGTTTATATTTTCTTTTTATAGTGTAATTAATTGCCCCTATAATTCCTGTTGTTTTTCATAAAATTTTTACAGTTAAATTACTGATTTTCATATAATTCGTTTTCTTAGAATCGTATTTTCATAAAATTTTAAAATTTTTTCAAATCTTCTTTTATTTCGCTCATTTTGCTTCTGTTAGGTCCGTCCCGTGTAGAAACTGCCAACTGCACTCAAATCTGTAAATAAAACACACGGAATTAGAAAATCGCTACTTACCTAAACCGAGGTATAGTGGTCAATCGATACAAATATTTAAATTCAACTCTTTGCTGATAAATTCCCTGAAAATTCGTCTTTTTCGTTCAAATTTTTTTCTAAATAGTACAACTAATTGTTCCTCATATTCTCCTATAGTTTTCTTATTAAATTTTTACTGTTATATAATAAATTTTCACATTTTTCATTCTTTTATAGTCGTAAATTAATAAATAAAACATAAAATCATCTCTAACTTTGCTTAAAATTGGTCTTTTCTGTTTATATTTTCTTTTTATATAGTGTAATTAATTGCCCCCTATAATTCCCTGTTGATTTTTCATAAAATTTTCACAGTTAAATTACTGATTTTCATATAATTCGTTTTCTTAGAATCGTATTTTCATAAAATTTTAAAATTTTTTCAAATCTTCTTTTATTTCGCTCATTTTGCTTCTGTTAGGTCCGTCCCGTGTAGAAACTGCCAACTGCACTCAAATCTGTAAAATAAAACACACGGAATTAGAGAAAATCGCTACTTACCTAAACCGAGGTATAGTGGTCAATCGATACAAATATTTAAATTCAACTATAACTTTGCTGATAACTTCAAAATTCGTCTTTTTTCAAAATTTTCTAAATAGTACAACTAATTGTTCCTCATATTCTCCTATAGTTTTCTTATTAAATTTTTACTGTTATATAATAAATTTTCACATTTTTCATCTTCTTATATAGTCGTAAATTAATAAATAAAACATAAAATCATCTCTAACTTTGCTTAAAATTAGTCTTTTCTGTTTATATTTTCTTTTTATATAGTGTAATTAATTGCCCCCTATAATTCCCTGTTGTTTTTTCATAAAATTTTCACAGTTAAATTACTGATTTTCATATAATTCGTTTTCTTAGAATCGTATTTTCATAAAATTTTAAAAATTTTCAAATCTTCTTTTATTTCGCTCATTTTGCTTCTGTTAGGTCCGTCCCGTGTAGAAACTGCCAACTGCACTCAAATCTGTAAAATAAAACACACGGAATTAGAGAAAATCGCTACTTACCTAAACCGAGGTATAGTGGTCAATCGATACAAATATTTAAATTCAATTATAACTTTGCTGATAACTTCCCTGAAAATTCGTCTTTTTCGTTCAAATTTTTTTCTAAATAGTACAACTAATTGTTCCCCATATTCTCCTATAGTTTTCTTATTAAATTTTTACTGTTATATAATAAATTTTCACATTTTTCATTCTTTTATAGTCGTAAATTAATAAATAAAACATAAAATCATCTCTAACTTTGCTTAAAATTGGTCTTTTCTGTTTATATTTTCTTTTTATATAGTGTAATTAATTGCCCCCTATAATTCCCTGTTGATTTTTCATAAAATTTTCACAGTTAAATTACTGATTTTCATATAATTCGTTTTCTTAGAATCGTATTTTCATAAAATTTTAAAATTTTTTCAAATCTTCTTTTATTTCGCTCATTTTGCTTCTGTTAGGTCCGTCCCGTGTAGAAACTGCCAACTGCACTCAAATCTGTAAAATAAAACACACGGAATTAGAGAAAATCGCTACTTACCTAAACCGAGGTATAGTGGTCAATCGATACAAATATTTAAATTCAACTATAACTTTGCTGATAAATTCCCTGAAAATTCGTCTTTTTCGTTCAAATTTTTTTCTAAATAGTACAACTAATTGTTCCTCATATTCTCCTATAGTTTTCTTATTAAATTTTTACTGTTATATAATAAATTTTCACATTTTTCATTCTTTTATAGTCGTAAATTAATAAATAAAACATAAAATCATCTCTAACTTTGCTTAAAATTGGTCTTTTCTGTTTATATTTTCTTTTTATATAGTGTAATTAATTGCCCCCTATAATTCCCTGTTGATTTTTCATAAAATTTTCACAGTTAAATTACTGATTTTCATATAATTCGTTTTCTTAGAATCGTATTTTCATAAAATTTTAAAATTTTTTCAAATCTTCTTTTATTTCGCTCATTTTGCTTCTGTTAGGTCCGTCCCGTGTAGAAACTGCCAACTGCACTCAAATCTGTAAAATAAAACACACGGAATTAGAGAAAATCGCTACTTACCTAAACCGAGGTATAGTGGTCAATCGATACAAATATTTAAATTCAACTATAACTTTGCTGATAAATTCCCTGAAAATTCGTCTTTTGTTCAAATTTTTTCTAAATAGTACAACTAATTGTTCCTCATATTCTCCTATAGTTTTCTTATTAAATTTTACTGTTATATAATAAATTTTCACATTTTCATTCTTTTATAGTCGTAAATTAATAAATAAAACATAAAATCATCTCTAACTTTGCTTAAAATTAGTCTTTTCTGTTTATATTTTCTTTTTATATAGTATGTAATTGCCCCTATAATTCCCTGTTGTTTTTTCATAAAATTTTCACAGTTAAATTACTAATTTTCATATAATTCGTTTTCTTAGAATCGTATTTTCATAAAATTTTTAAATTTTTTCAAATCTTCTTTTATTTCGCTCTTTTTGCTTCTGTTAGGTCCGTCCCGTGTAGAAACTGCCAACTGCACTCAAATCTGTAAAATAAAACACACGGAATTAGAGAAAATCGCTACTTACCTAAACCGAGGTATAGTGGTCAATCGATACAAATATTTAAATTCAACTATAACTGCTGATAACTTCCTGAAAATTCGTCTTTTTAGTTCAAATTTTTTTCTAAATAGTACAACTAATTGTTCCTCATATTCTCCTATAGTTTTCTTATTAAATT
Source organism: Parnassius orleans (assembly GCA_029286625.1). Classification (NCBI taxonomy): domain Eukaryota; kingdom Metazoa; phylum Arthropoda; class Insecta; order Lepidoptera; family Papilionidae; genus Parnassius; species Parnassius orleans. Next base: position 7,173 of record JAGSMP010002848.1, read on the forward strand.
TTACTGTTATATAATAAATTTTCACATTTTCATTCTTTTATAGTCGTAAATTAATAAATAAAACATAAAATCATCTCTAACTTTGCTTAAAATTAGTCTTTTCTGTTTATATTTTCTTTTTATATAGTGTAATTAATTGCCCCTATAATTCCTGTTTGTTTTCATAAAATTTTTACAGTTAAATTACTGATTTTCATATAATTCGTTTTCTTAGAATCGTATTTTCATAAAATTTTTAAAATTTTCAAATCTTCTTTTATTTCGCTCATTTTGCTTCTGTTAGGTCCGTCCCGTGTAGAAACTGCCAACTGCACTCAAATCTGTAAAATAAAACACACGGAATTAGAAAATCGCTACTTACCTAAACCGAGGTATAGTGGTCAATCGATACAAATATTTAAATTCAACTATAACTTTGCTGATAACTTCCTGAAAATTCGTCTTTTAGTTCAAATTTTTTCTAAATAGTACAACTAATTGTTCCTCATATTCTCCTATAGTTTTCTTATTAAATTTTTACTGTTATATAATAAATTTTCACATTTTCATTCTTTTATAGTCGTAAATTAATAAATAAAACATAAAATCATCTCTAACTTTGCAAAATTAGTCTTTTCTGTTTATATTTTCTTTTATATAGTGTAATTAATTGCCCCCTATAATTCCCTGTTGATTTTTCATAAAATTTTCACAGTTAAATTACTGATTTTCATATAATTCGTTTTCTTAGAATCGTATTTTCATAAAATTTTAAAATTTTTTCAAATCTTCTTTTATTTCGCTCATTTTGCTTCTGTTAGGTCCGTCCCGTGTAGAAACTGCCAACCTCAAATCTGTAAAATAAAACACACGGAATTAGAGAAAATCGCTACTTACCTAAACCGAGGTATAGTGGTCAATCGATACAAATATTTAAATTCAACTATAACTTTGCTGATAACTTCCCTGAAAATTCGTCTTTTTCGTTCAAATTTTTTTCTAAATAGTACAACTAATTGTTCCTCATATTCTCCTATAGTTTTCTTATTAAATTTTTACTGTTATATAATAAATTTTCACATTTTTCATTCTTTTATAGTCGTAAATTAATAAATAAAACATAAAATCATCTATAACTTTGCTTAAAATTAGTCTTTTCTGTTTATATTTTCTTTTTATATAGTGTAATTAATTGCCCCCTATAATTCCCTGTTGTTTTTTCATAAAATTTTACAGTTAAATTACTGATTTTCATATAATTCGTTTTCTTAGAATCGTATTTTCATAAAATTTTAAAATTTTTCAAATCTTCTTTTATTTCGCTCATTTTGCTTCTGTTAGGTCCGTCCGTGTAGAAACTGCCAACTGCACTCAAATCTGTAAAATAAAACACGGAATTAGAAAATCGCCTCCACCCTCTCGGTTTCATTACTTAAGTAGACTTATAGGATTATTATATCGATTTTATTTATTTATTAATTTTCATTAAGTTATGGTTTTTAATTTGGTATATATGAAAACTGATAGTGTATTGTAAAGCTATTGCTCCTATGGAATCTGATAATCTCTGCCAGTCACTGCTGCCAACGTCAAGGATATAGACTCATACATTGAAACTGTAAATAAGCTTAGCAGTTGTATCTCAAACGCTATTAACGAAGGAAAAAGCGTCACTGCCCTCAACAAAAAATTAGTAGTATTAGCAGCAGATGAAATACGTAGATGCACCTCTACACTTGCCATCTTAAAGTCAGTAGAAACGCCTGCACTAGACGAAAAATTAAAAGCGAAATTATAACAAGTGTTCGCGAGGAAAGCAATTAAAATCGGAATTGGCTCCTTCTCTTTTGCCTGTCAAGCAACTTACGCCAACGTTGCCGCAAGATAAATAAGCCATCAATAATATTACAATCGACAGATCCCAACACTAAGCCGCAAGAAGTGCTAAATAAGTGGAGAAAAAGTGTATCCTTCAAGAAGGAAACTTACGCTCCAGCTAAAGTTCAAACAAGTTCAACGGAAAAGTAAAATTGAATTTGATACCAAGTCGCAGTGCCAAAACCATAGCTCGTATCAATAAAATAGAAGGATTGCAAGCAGAAGAAAGTAAAAGACAGCCACCATTAGTAATACTAAAGGCATCTCAAAAGACATTGAAAAGGACGAGTTGACAGATATAATTGAACATCAAAACTCTCTACCAAAGGCAACATCCGTCTCTGCTTTGCTACTTCAAATAGAAACGAAAACTTATACAACGCTGTTTCGAAGTGAAACCGGAATTATACAAGAGTGTTATAGATATCGGACGTATTGCAATTGACCACCAGCGAGTGCACATAGAGCCGTATTCCCGATTCGTACAGTGCTATAAGTGTTTACTGTTCGGCCACACGAAAAATAAGTGCACTTCGAAACCAACCGCTGCGCACTGTGCTTCTGAAGAACATAACATAACCTCTTGCCCTTTTAAAAACAGAAAATAAACGCAAGTGTTTCAATTGCCACAACTTTAATATTAAAAGCAATAGCAAAGTCGACACAAATCATATAGCGACTAACAAAAAACTGTGCCCTCGAATTAAAACTCTTAAAAATAAAATCGATGAACAGACTGATTATGGACAATAGACAATCCACATTTTCACCTACCTCTGACGAGCAAAGATCGCCACCACTTAACTGGGAATCACTTAAATAATTCAAATCAACCTTGACAAAAGTTATGTTAGCCACCATGAATTTATAAATTACTTTGTAAACAACAATTACGATATAGGGCTCGTATCTGAACCTTACGTAGGCAATCTCAATACCGTTAAAAATATTCAGGGATACGACATATATCAATTTACAAACAATGAACGTGTAAAAGCATGCATTATAGTAAGGACGAGCCTTGGTTCAATTTTAGGTATACGCAATTCTCAACAGCTAACATATGTGTAGTGCAGCTTCTTAATAGTAAATGTTATTCCTTGCCAGCGTTTACGTAGAACCTAGTAATGATATAAACAACACACTTAATCACTTGAACTTTTCTCAAAGTCACGTCAACAAGCATATCATAATTGGAGGTGATTTTAATGGATGGCATACCGCTTGGGGCTCAAATATTTCTAATAAAAGAGGTCGTAGCGTGCACGATATAATTATGTCAAACGATCTGATATTACTCAATGACGGTAAATTTCCAACCTTTGAGACAGTGACCCATGGGTCAAGCCGTACTTCATTTATAGATTTGACGATAACATCAGCAAATATATCAAATAAAATTGATGGTTGGCAGGTAAACATGAATGCATGTACCACATCGGAGCATAATGCCATAGACTTCTTTTTAAAACTTAATAAGGACACGTTACATCGAAAGAAGAAATCCACTACTTACAGATACAACACCAAAAATGCTGATTGGTCCTCTTTTTGTAATCAGATAAAAACAGCAATGAAAAAAGAACAGTTAGAAACTAAAAACATAGAAATTTTCAACGAACAGGACATAGATAATTACATAAAGGACATAACAAATGTTATTCAAAAAGTCAGCAGCAAAGTATTTAAACATAAAGAAAGCTAAAACATATATTCCATGGTGGAATTCTGACCTAGAAACACTAAACTCGGCGTAATCAAACTGCATCACAGAATTCAAACACTAAAAGTAACAGAAACCACTGGATAATATATTACTGGAAAGAAAACAGTTAAAACAAGAATATTTGACGCCATGGAAAGCATCTACGGAACATTTCAAGGAATTTTGCAGCAAGCAAGGGAAGGAAAATGTCTGGTCGTTAACTAATAGGCTTCTAAATTCTCCACAACCTGTGCTTCCATCTACAATGCGAATAAATTCATCAAACTTCACCACATCATCTAAAGAAACGGCTCATGTGCTCCTAAACAAGTTTTATCCTAATGACACGGAGGACGACACCGAAACACAAAAACGACTTAGACAAAGTATGCCTTGTGAACCAAACACTTCAGATGATCGTTTCTTTACGGAAGAAGAAGTAATCGACTGTCTCAAAACAATCAATCCAAATAAAGCCCCAGGAAACGACCACCTAACCGCGGATATTTGCTAGCATTCACCACAATATATAAAACATAATATAAACTACTAAACCGATGTTTTGAAATATCTTACTTTCAAAGCAATGGAAAATGCATGCCATCATACTTCTAAACTTAATAAATCAGACTTATCGATCCTTCCTCTTATCGCCCTATTGGCCTTATAAATGTATTCGGCAAACTTTTTGAGAATTGTTAAGTAAAGACTAACATATCACATGAACATCAACAATAAAACAAACCCAAAACAATTTGGATTTAAAGAACAGCTATCTACATGCCACGCTCAAAAATGCGGTCGATATTATTAGCACAGCAAAAGTAAAAATTAGTAATTGCCGTGTCATTAGACATACAAGCATTTGATAATGCTTGGTGGCCTATCTTATTTAAACGATTAAAACAAATTAAATGTCAAGGAATATATATAACATAATACTTAATTACATAAAAGATCGCTTAGTCACTTTGAATTACGCCGACATCACTGTAAATAAAACTATGACCAGAGGATGCATTCAGGATTCGGCGGCCCCTATTCTGGAACCTCATTCTCGACGACCTCTTTAACATTCCACTACGAAGGATGTCATCTACAAGCCTTTGCAGATGATGTCTTGCTAATCATGCACACAAAAATGTAAGTAATCTTCAAATGACCGCAAACTCAGCCCTTGAGTCGATCTCTGAATGGGGAAAAGAGGCTAAGCTTAGATTTGGTCCAAACAAACCCAATTAACACCAAAGCTAAAATGTCTAAGATTGTAATGTCTGGCATAACTTTAGAGTTCTGCAAAAATCAAGCTTTTAGGCGTTATCATTGACAGAAACTTAAAATTTATTGAACATGTAAAGTATATAACAAATAAAGCTGGTATATACAAAAGACTTTGTGTATATATAAGGCCAACATGGGGAATACACTCTGAAAATATAAGAATAATATATATGCAGGTCATAGAACCTATAATCACGTATGCCGCTGGTATTTGGGGCGGTGCCACCAAATTTAAAATAGTAAAAGACAAATTAATATCACTCCAGCGTGGATTTGCCATCAAGATTATCAGAGCGTTCAAAACAGTTTCCGCCTCTGCTGCAATCTCGTTAGCCTTACTCACCCCTCTTCACTTAAAAGCAATAGAAGTTGCCAAAATAGAAACATCTAAATTATCTGGAAAAACAGAGCTTCTACCTGATGATATTTTAATAGAGAAACCGCTGCCTCCATCACAACTTCTTCATCCAGCTGACAGGAAAACCATTGAAATTAATATAGCAACTACACAAGAAGACATTGATAGAAATTGCAATTACCATACGACGAAGATATTCACAGATGGGAGCAAGCATAACGATGGCAGCACAGGTGCAGTTGTAGTACAAATCAATAATATTATAAAAATACAAAAGTACAAACTACATCAAGCTGTACTGTATTCCAAGCGGGACTTTTGGCTATAGAAAGAGCCTGCAAATGGGCCTTACAAATTGCAAACAAACTTTCAATACTTACAGATTCACTTTCAGGCTTGAAGGAAATACAAAACAAAGACAGTACAAACCCATTTGTAGTATCCATACATAAAAGTATTCATCAAATATGTAATACAGAAACAGGAACAATTAACTTTATTTGGGTAAACACACACAGGTTTGATCGGTAACGAAGAAGCGGATTCAACAGCCAAACTGCTAGTTCTCACAGTAGATATGAATACGACAACACTCCTTTAAGCTACTTGAAACATAAGTATAAACAAATAACTTTTAACAATGCCGATTCTTATTACCAAAACTCCGTTCAAGGACAATATACAAAAAGTATATGTCCTGATCTTGAGTCCATACAAAATCTATGGGAAGCCGTTAAACCCTCTTTTGAGTTTACGCAAATGATGACTGGACATGGATTTAATCTATCTTACCTGTACAGATTTAAAATTAAATCAACTAATAAATGTCCATGCAACGACAACTCTGAACAAACCTTCAAGCACTTAATCGAAGAATGTCCTAGATACTCAAACACCAGGAATGATCACGTAATTACCTGTAACAGCTTAAATATTACCGACACTTTTAGCATAAAGAAAATAATAACAAAGGAATCTTCAGTAATATCATATACCAAACATAAAAACTATTATTAGAACACTAAAGTTTTAACCGACACATAACATAGATACCTAGATAACAATAGTAATGTTTTACGTTTCGTAACTATAAATTTGATTTGTGTAACTAAAACAAACCTACTTTTAATTTCTTTTTTATATAATGTACTATTCTATAAAATCATAACCAATGTATAGTATTAATGTTTAAAAATGTAACTTTTGTGTCGCCCGTATCCAATAGCGGGGACAATTCAATTGTAAAGTAGGACACATTTGTACAAATAAAACCAGTGCCGGTGGTGTAACTGGTATTGGGAAAAAAAAAAAAAAAAAAAACCTAACCAACCTCTTCTTCTTCTTCTAACCTAACCTTTTTCAGGGGAAATCCTCATGGACTACCTCTCCCTGGGGAAAGGCGGAGGGCGTGCCGGACTCTTACCGGCTAAAACCACCCCAGTGTCTCCTCGCACGTGCGCGCGGGCCGCGGAATCAAATTCTTCCAGCCCCACACTAGTGCTGGCCCGGTCTGTCGGGCCTCGTCTCCCTGCACAGGGGTAGTGGTGTTCGACTACCCCGTGCATCGCCTCAGAGCGCGCGCCGACACCGCTCGCGCCTCCGCCTCGGGTCCATCGAAGAGGGCGGGACTTCCCAAGTCCCTCGCCCTGGACCCGATTCATGGGGCCGGAAGGCGCTTAGTAGCGCCCGCTTTCCCGCCCCAGCGGCGAATCTGGTCTTTGGCTCCGCCGCCAGCAAGTTTCGGCCGCGGAGGTAGGGAGGCGGCGCCTCCTGCCGACCTCTCTCCCCGCGGGCCCCACCACCACCGCATCAACGGTGCGGCCCGTCTGGTCGCGGAGGATAGGGCGAGTGGCGCATCGCCACCAACCTCCTCTTCCTCCGCGACTCCACCTCCTTTCTGTAAGGGAGCGGACCAACCCCTCCACAGCAGCCCACCGACACATCCGAAGTGGGCTCGCGAGCCCACACGGTGGCCACCTCAGGCCGGCCCCTACACCTCCAGGCCAGCCAAGGTTCCTCTTTGTTCACCGCGGGTGACCAAGCGGCTACTAAGCCCCCGCCACGACAAGGCGGGAACCCGTTCGGGGAACCTAACCTAACCTAACCTAACCTAACCTAACCTAACCTAACCTTGAAGCGAGCAAAAGAGGTTTGAGTTTTGCCCTAATTCAGTGAACTGCCCCACCCAGCATCTTATACGGACTTGGAATTCATATGCCTGGTAAGCAACAGAAACGAGACTCAATAACACCCAGTCTCCGAATATTTACCGACAGGAGCAAAATAGAGGAAAGGTCGAACCTTTTCCATTTGGAACAGTGCAGCGAGATCGAACTCTAAAGCTCAAACTGTCGGACTACTGTACCGTCTACCAGGCTGGTGCTGGCCATATGCAGGCAACTGAGCAAATCCTCAACAGCGCTGAAGAAGCTTTGGGGTTTACAGTGACTCGAGATCGGCACTTGAGACCATTGTGAACCAAGACTCCCACATCCCCAAGCAGTAGACCCGCAAAAATATACATACCATCTTGGAGCAACAAAAAGTATTCAACTTTTTGGATAAAAACACACACGCAGGTCTTGCAGGGAATGAGATGCTGACGATTGGCCAAACTTGCCGCGCTCCGGAATAAAGGTAAACCAGATTCGATCTGTGCCCGGTCTCCTACATTAAGTGTAATTCGAAAAGACACAATCGAAAAATGGAACCACAGGTACACAGAGGGTGAAACAGGTCGAATCACAGAAAATTCCTCAGAGTGTTAAAGATGCCTACAAAGTGATTGGGACAGCACTGTCTTCATTAGATCAAGCGATGACGGGGCATGGTGGGTTCTCCGAGTATCTGCCGATTCGATGCAAGGAGAACCCCTCATCATCTATGAGCCAGGAGTTGAGGAGACAGTGCTGCACGTAATTCTTAGTGTCCCAGGTTCGGCAAACAAAGGTACGATTTTGAGACGACGACCGAAGAAACTCTTAGAGAAGATAATTTGTATGTGCTGATGGGCACTAGAAACACTCGTGATAAATTTATTAAATTCTGTGAAGAAATAGTATTATTGTGGTGAAAATAACCGAAGTTAAGTAGTATAGTTGTACATATAAGGGTATTTTGAATTGAGAATTGAATTGAATTGAGAATCAGATGGAATTGAATTGAATTGAGTTTTAAAGTTCATTCATCACAATAACAATATAACAATTATAATAATAGTAATGAAAATAGTCAAAATGTTGATTTATAATACAATTCAATCCATAAATATTTTTTTTTAAATGATATTTATTATGCAAGTTATTAGTTATACAATTTATTTAATACAATTTATAATATTTAATTTAATTATTTATAAAAATGCAATATGTGTTTAGTGTCAACAAGTAGAATGAAAGGCATAAATTGCAAATGGAAAGATTGTAATCAGGGCTTCCTTGTGCCTATACCTGTATATTCAGAAGAAGAACCGATAGACGCAAAAAGTGAAACTGCAAGAAAAATTATCATTTAATTGAAAATTTATTAATTAAAACAATCAAAGCTCTTAAAATTACTGATACACCACGACCTGATATATGAAACGTCAGGGCTGCAGTATAAACACAAAAAAAAAAAAAAAAACCTAACCTAACCTAACCTAACTTTTTTTTTTGAGGAAATCCTCATGGACTACCTCCGCCTGGGGAAAGGCGGAGGCGTGCCGGACTCTTACCGGCTAAAACCACCCCAGTGTCTCCTCACGTGCGCGCAGGGCCGCGGGAATCCAAATTCTTCCGCAGCCCCACACTAGTGCTGGCCCGGTCTGTCCGGGCCTCGTCTCCCTGCACGGGGTAGTGAGGTGTTCGACTACCCGTGCATCGCCTCAGAGGCGCGCGCCGACACCGCTCGCGCCTCCGCCTCGGGTCCATCGAAAGAGGCAAGGACTTCCCAATTCCTCGCCCTGGACCCATTCATGGGGCCGGAAGAGCGCTTAGTAGCGCCCGCTTTCGCGGCCCCAGCGGCGAATCTGGTCTTTGTCCGCCGCCAGCCAGTTTCGGCCGCGGAGGGTAGAGCGCCTCGCGGCCTGACACTCTCCTCCCCGCGGCCCCACCACCACCGCATCAACGGTGCGGCCCGTCTGAGTCGCGGAGGATAGGGCGAGTGGCGCATCGCCATACCAACACCCTCTTCCTCCGCGACTCCACCTCGGCTGCAGCGGTTGGGGAGCGGACCAACCCCTCCGCAGCAGCCCACCGACACACATCCAGTGGGCTCGCCAGCCCACAGGTAGCACCTCAGGCCGGCCCCTACACCTCAGGCCAGCCAAGGGGTTCCTCTTTGTTCACCGTGGTGGAGCCAAGCCGGCTGCTCGCCCGCCGACAAGGCGGGAACCCGTTCGGGGAACCTAACCTAACCTAACCTAACCTTTTTTTTTTTTTTTTGCGAGAAATCCTCTTGGACTACCTCCGCCTGGGGAAAGGCCGGAGGGCGTGCGGACTCTTGCCCGCCAAAACCACCCGGTGTCTCCTCGCACGTGCGCGCCAGGGCCGCGAGGAATCAAATTCTTCCGCAGACCTAACCTTCTTCTTCTTCTTATTTAAGATCATAACATGCAAATTGATATATTAATTGTTAATAAACCATTAGTCCACCACTGAGCAGGCCTTTTCTTGAATATAGAATCGGGCATTAGTGACAGTAT